>JAQIXT010001605.1:0-14690 GCA_034700445.1 Stenotaenia linearis
TTTACATCTACTAATATTTCTGTGCTCATGTTTCTTAAATCATATCGTCTCTTCCGTGTTTTGGCAGTTAAAATTCCGTAAAGAAAAATAATACAAAATATTAATTTTTAGACACAATTCGACCAATCGGTTAATTCAAATTCCAACACAAAATTTGATGAAAAAAAAATTTTTTTTCTTGAAATTTTCCAAATCTTCATTTATAAATGCACTTTCTCGAGCTTCTTTCCGGATTCTCCGATTGCAGCAGCCGCCCTCTTGGTTGCCTGGGCGATGATGAGTAATTTGGCATTTTCTTATCTCAGTCGACTTCCATTTCCGAATCGAAATATTCCATAAAATTTACAACAACACTTCGTGTGAACACAGTATAAACACAATCCGAACTATTTTTACGACCCCTACCAAGCACAAATCTCTTATTTACATGTAAATCACATATAAAAATACAACCGGTTCAACTCCCCAAAGTCATGAACCGGAAATGTGGTTGCCTGACGTCAACAATGACGTCATTCCGTCTCTTCGTCTCCCACCTCATGTGTAGATCAGATCGCAATGATCATCAAGGAATTGTAAGTTTAAATCATTTACCCTTCTTAAAATCCCCGCAACCGTCGAGCAAATTAATAATCGGAAAATGTAACCTTCGGGGATTACTAAAAACACGAAAATAAGGGTTAATAATGACCACAAATTAGGAAAATTTGCACTTAAAATGGAGACTAGTATGCTATGGATTTGTCACTCATTGCCGGCTGATAAAATACCAAATATCCAATTTTCGAATCATTTAAATTCACAATGGCAACCAAATACAAACCAAACATTGTTATTTTATTAAATTTAATACTAATATCAATTTTTTTGTTCTATGTTCTATTCTAGCCGCGTAATTCTCCCGATTACAGTGGAAGAGGTAAGAAAATGAGAAAAATCGCATTGCAATTAATTTTTTTTTTGTATTATATAATTTATTTGTAATTTATAAATCTCGATTTTAAAAAAAAATTTAAAATTTGCTTTGTGTTGTATCGGATATCAATTTTTTTTGATGTTGTTATCAGGTTTTGTGTATCAATTATTTAATGAATTTTTTTTAATGTATGATTTGTAAATTTGCAGTATCAAGTTGCTCAGTTATTTTCGGTAGCAGAGGCATCGAAAAATGAAACTGGTGGCGGCGAAGGAATTGAGGTGCTTCGAAATGAACCGTTCGACAATGTACCACTTCTCGGTGGGAGATATAATAAAGGACAATATACATACAAGATATACCACTTAGCCAGGTAATTTTCAAGAAAAATAATTGAAAAAGAATATTATTTGAAAAATTCACAACTTTTCTGCTTTAAATTTACAAAATCAACAAAAATAAGTGAAAATTTGTGTAAAATCTGTCAAATTTGAGTGAAATTAATAAAAATATCATATAAAAAGTGTATAAATAAGCTTAAATGTCTAAAAATGGCCGAAATTAAAGGCGAAATTTGCTTTTTTGGCAAAAATTGCTGAAATCGAAAGTGCATTCCATGGGCTAAATACTGATTTGATATGATATCAAAATAATTAACTCGAATCAGTTCATTAGAAATCTCAAGGTTTTAAACCACAAACAAGTATTTAATCAAAACAAGATATTTTTACATTTTACGCTTGATTTTATTTGTTGCTACAAAACTCGATTTTAGTGCTTATATGGTAAATAACTTAACCAGAAATAAAAATAAAACAAATTGGCAAGAGCAACATATCTCATTTGTTCCTGTTTACATAAAGTGAGAAAAAGAAAAAATTGACAAATTGAATGAATTTATTGATTGCACAAAAATAGATTTGTTTTGACAATGTAAAATTTATTCAATTCAACCAAGATGTGTGATCTAAATTATAAATTAGAAATAAAAATGATTTATGAACTAATCTTTTGATTCTTCAATTTTGCAGTAAAGTTCCTGCCTTTATTCGATTACTGGCACCGAAAGGCTCTCTGGAAATTCACGAAGAAGCATGGAATGCATATCCATATTGTAAAACAGGTAAAAGAGAAATAAAAATTCAAAAATTTGAAAATCAGAATAATTGATGAATGAAATTTTTGATTTTATTTTTTCAACTCGAATATTTTGCGGAAAAAGAAATAATCGAGATTTGGTTTTGTTGAGGAAGGAGGAGGTGTTGTTTGAGGTCACAAGCGGTTACAACGGCCATTCGGTTTTGTTGAAAAAATGCAGAATTTATTTACGCAAAGGCATACTTTAACAAGAACAAATGTCATGCGCCAACATTTTTGTTGCCCAACATGAATCTCAGTTTTTGCTACTAAATTTAGTCGCAAAACTTGAATAAAAACGTAATTTTACCTTAAAGAGTTCAATTACGCTGGGCGTTTTGCCTGTAATAGCAAAAGGTAATTTAAGCAGAGCAAATTACCTCTTTATATCATGTTTACATGCTCAACTTAACCCTGCAGTGACAAATGGCGTCATTATTACACCTGAATGACACCATTGTTTCTTCGCTGTAAAAGTAAATTTAATTAAAGAAGAAAACTCACAAATTCCTCTTTAAACAAAATTTCTAATACAAATGTACACAAAAGTGGATTCATCTCTGTATTGAGCGAAGACAACCTTGACTTAGTTCCATTACATTACAGCGAGTAAGTTATTGATCTTCCTGTTTGCTCAGTGCTATGCAGCTTGATTTTTTTAAATATTCCACTTAATCACACGAAATCATCTCAATTTTATATCATCAGTAAACATTAGATAATAAATTGAATCACATTATTGATAAATTGAATTAATTATTCAATTTTTGTTTTCATGTAACTGTCTGAACTCTTAGTTATCACGGTAAGTACACATGGGAGTTTGTTTAATCCATGGAAGAGTTAATTAATTTTTCTAATGGCGTAGAATCCTGATTACATGAAGGATAACTTCGTTATATGCATTGAAACGATGCACGCTGGTGACAGTGGGGATCAGCAAAACGTAAGTGTTTGATTAATGAAAAAATTTTATTAATTAGAGTATAAGATGGCAGTCACAAGTAGCAAAATGAAGTTGAAAATTAACATTGAAATAGGTAGAATCTCATTACAACGAACCCCAAAGGACCGGAAAAAGATCTTCGTTACGCGAGATCGATTTTAAAGGATTTCAAAAAAATTTAATTATAATGAGATTTTCGTTATAATGGTATTTGTTATATTAAAATTCGACCTGTAACGCCTTACAATGTCGTCTTTTGCTAAAAATCAACACGAAATCAACGATAATTCAACATCGATTTTTTAATGTTGATTTAACGTCGAATTAATTTTCAATTAAAATGATTCAACCAAAAATTATTGCTACTTTGGATATTGCCAATTACTGAATTTATTAATGAAGGTTTTGTGAATGGATTTGTAATGTTATTTATTGGTTATTTAAGGCTCATTTTCTCCCGGCAGACAAACTAAAGCATCGGGAAGTTGTTGTTATAGATATAGCCAATGATCCTGTACATAGTAACGTAAGTAGCAATAAATGCAAGGTCAGTTGAATTGTTGGTTGAGTGTTGTAGCAATGTAGTGTGAATGATGATTTTGATAGGATTATAAAGAAGATGAAGATCCAACCAAATTTAAATCACAAAAGACAGGACGAGGACCTTTGTCAGGGAACTGGATGGTGAGTTGATGGGAGTTGTGAGGAAAGTGATAATGAATTGATTTTTTTTTGATTTTTTTGATTTTTTTTTTTTAGAAAAATGTAACTCCTGTCATGTGTGCGTACAAATTAGTCACGGTTGAGTTTCGCTGGTTCGGACTTCAGTCACGGGTGGAAAATTACATTCAAAAGGTATGTTAAGGTGGTGTGAAGTTGGAGGATTGTTTGTGGAGTATTTGATGTGAGGTGCATTAAGGGGAGCTGAAGTGAGGTTGTTGATTGAGGGTTCTTTACAAATAATTGTGTTTGCGCAGTCTGAACGCAGGATATTTACCAATTTCCATCGACAAGTGTTTTGCTGGATGGACCGATGGCACGGAATGACCATGGAAGATATACGGGCGCTCGAAGAGAAAACAAAGGATGAATTGGATAAAGTAAGATGAAATACCGGTGTTGATGAGTTTGCGTTAGGGTTTTTAGTTATGAAATGTGAAGTTAAGAGACTGGCATTTTTATTATTGTTATAATCCTGTAGAGAGATGGAATTATTTGTTGAACTACCGCAAAAGCATTTGCCAAGAATGTTTTCATTAATCAAGAACAAAAGTTACAGGTTTGAAGGCGATACTGCCCTAGTTCTAACCACTCTAGCTAAAGATATTAACGATTAAGCTAAAGATATTATTTTACTTAATTGAAAAACCCGCGAATGAACAGATTATTAATTCTACAAATTCACTTTGCGTAGGAAAATCTTTTTTTGAAGTGGTGCCAGTCATCTTAATTGTACCTCTAACTTGATTAGGAATTTGATTCCTTACGTTACAAGACATTATAGAATAATTGGCTCAGTAAATTAGGAAATTCTACTTCAATCACTTTGAAATTGGCACCAAACTATAACTGAAAATACCTCGAGCAAACTCTTTAACTCTCATAATTTAAAATAATATCTTAACTAAACATTACCACTTTACTTTCAGCAACGCAAAGTTGGCCACGTACGGGGCACCAAAGCCGAAGATTGAAACTTTAGTTCTCTTCACACTCATTTCATCATTACGAGAAATAAGCGGCTTACTCAGCTGCCATAAATATGAACAGAATAATTTAAAAAGTATATAAATAATAATTTAAAAAAAGCAAACAAATAAATAAAAGAAAATTTGAGTGCTGGCAGCTGATCTTTTATTTCCATAAATAAATCACCTCCTGCGACTTATGTGTAGCACTCGATGATTTTGTGTTTATTTTCTTCATTATGACTTGATATTTCGCTATGTTACGCTTATTCTGTGTATGATCGAACGAAAGATGTGAATATAATAAATTCAGTGCTTTTTACAAATAATTTATATTTTTTTATTTCCATATATGGATTTATTGATCATTTTTTATCAAGAGTGCTACGCATTATTTGCAATGAAACTTGTGTTTATTGTGCAGTTTTTGATGTCATCCATTGAACGGTGTGTTTCTTCCATTACGTTGTACAAGAAATTTAACGTTAATTTAGAACTGCAAACTTGATTATTATTAAATTACTAAAATTGTCAAATTTGATGAACAACTGGAAAAAATTAGAGATTTATATTTATTGTGAATTTTAAATCTTGAATAAATGTGAAACGAATACCGAAAACTGTTTTTATAAAAAGATAAATATGAATTAAATTGGCACTTTTATAATTAGTTTATAAGTTTTTTAATGTATAAATCCCTATTTTTTCTGGTAAAAGAAATTAATGTTATTCTGTGAAAACTGAAAAATGATTTACAAGATCGCAGTTTCTAAATTGCAGTTTACATTTCAAATTGATTTGCAGTATTTATCTGTGATTTGATGTTTTGTTTAAGTGTTCTTTTTGTCATTGCCTTTACTTCATGTGAAGTGCATCCTTTTATTCAATTAATTGAAAATTGACAGGAAAAACACAAAAGCATTTTGATTTAACAATTCCAAGTTTTCAGTTGGTGATAATACAGTATTATCATTTTTAATTGTAAATACTCACACACTCAGTCCTGCATATAAATAAAATTGTAACTAAAACTTAGATTATAACCAGAAAATTCCAAATTTATCCTCAAATTTACTTTTCCTCTGAGATCTTCTGTAAAATTTGCTTGTTTTTTAATGTTTTACTTGCAAAAGGATTTTATTATGTAAAAATAGGTCAGTTTTTATATTTTTTCATATTATCTTAAAGAAAACAGATCAAGGGACCATCAAATTGGTATTGGATAGTCTATCTTTATAATTGAGTAAAAGTGATGCATTGAAAACATGAAATGAAGTAAACAAAATAGTAGAACTCTTTCTAGCTTGAAACAAACTGGGCCAGCAAATCTTAAATCTGTTTCATGTCTTAAAGTGAATATTACTCTGAAGAACAGTTGTTGTTTAATTGTAAATAATAAAATATATTGCATTTGGTTTTGATATTTTAAAATTTAAAATTTTTTTTAGTAAAATGAAACTGTTTAGGATAATTTATGACCTCTTGATCTTGTAAAATTTGGAAAGTTGTGCAATAATTTACAAAATATAGTGATAAAACCTACTAATTCCATCCTGATCACATTTTGGTTAGTATAAAACAGTTGGAAATCTGAAATTTGTTGAAATAATAAATAAACACTGTACATTATTGGATATCTGGTAGATAAACATGCATTTGTCTAGTTAATTGACTATTATTAACTATTGTGGATAATCATTTTAGTAAGTAGTCTAAGGAAATTTGGTCAAGTAAAGTTCCACTGCCCTTGCCTTGCAGGAAAATTGTAAAAAGAGTAAATATATATTATTTTCTTCTCTGAACTCAACAGAATGTAAATTCCTGCATTGCATAAACAAATGGTGAAAAACAAGACTGTTTCTTCCATTTTATTTCTCATATATTTCTCAACTTCAACAATTATGACACCATATAAGGATGTAAACAAAATTTAAACACCAAATTTGGGATTTCACCAATAAATTTCAATTCCACAAAATCAATTTATTTCTATCTTCAGTAAATAAATGAGTAATGAACAAAAAATAACAAATAAGGAATGTATTTGTTTAGAAGTGTAGCTACTGATAAGAGAAGTACAGTCACAAATCAGAAGCAAATAAAGTCAAATCATTTATTTCCTAACAGTAAATTATGGACTCAATAGATGGCGTTAAGCTTAATGGCGGGTTGCATAATGGTTTGGTTTCGAGTAAATATGCATAAAATGTGTATAGATTAATTTTAATTTGTAGTATTGAAATCATTAGTGGCGGAAGAGATTGGTGGAGGTGAAAGCTAAATAAAGTGAGTGCAAAATGTTGCAAGTGCGATAAACTTCTATAATTATCATGAGAATGATTCATTGAATGTGATATATAATTGAATATTCAATGATTCATATAAATAAATCCCATCCGAATCGGTGTTTGAAGCTATTCGTGATGGGATTTATTTCCGTTATTGTGTTGTTACATTCAATTGAAGAGATTTCGTGTAAACATGAAGAGCATCCTGTGGTTGGATTGCGGCCAAGAGACCTGTTGAGCGTGGTGTTGAATAACAGTACATTAACAGCTGTTACTCGTACTACTAATAATAAACCGTTTTCTTGTTTCTTGTTTACGTTACTAGAATATGTCGTCATGAAATTTGATGAATTTAAGCGACGATTTAGATTTCCAACAGTAATCGATACGATACTATTAAACAATTAATTTGACTTCTTGAATAGTAATATAAAATATTTATTTCGATCTCCAATAGTTTTATTATCTTTCCCCTTCCCCTTTCCACTATGTCTTCCTGAAGTGTAAAGTGACGGGGAGGGGGGGGGGGGTGATTTTAAAGCCCCTTCAGAGGGGTGAAAACAGGTGGTGATTCATATAAACCAGTTCAGGATCAGTGCTTAAGTTTGTTTGTCTTTATTGAGGATCTTTGAGACTACCTGAAAATGTTATATTGTTTAAAAAGCATTGAATGCATTCAAATAAGTTGTTCAAAATCAGCTAAATCTTATCAATTTTTTTTTTTTTAGTTTTAAATGATACTACAAATAAAAATTTTATCAAATTTTATTTAAAAATTTCCTTTTTTAGAAATAAAATACATTGTTTTTCATAAGTTATCAGTTTAATTGTTTTAAACCCCAGAACTCGAGCGCAGTAATGGCAGTAGCGCGACTTATGACTCATAACATGGCCGCTGACTTTGGCCTTCGGCACCTAGTTCAGCCCCGCAAGGAAAGAAAAAAGCGACCAACGGATAAGAGTTTATTACGTTGACCAATGATATTCGAGGGTGGGTGGCTATTTACGATTCTGATTGGCTTTCAATGATGTCAGGAAGCACGTGATACATTCCATTGGCGCGAAAACTCGGGGAAAGACCGCTCAACGCGCTGGCAAATTGTTCATTGCTCCTCAACGCGTCGCGTCGACCTTTTTCAGTCTTCCGACTCTTAAATAACTTTTTATCAACTTTATGTATTTAATCTTATTGCTCATCTTACTTGTGATTGAAGATTTAAGCCCATATCTGTTTGAAGATAAGCCTAATAGAGTCTTACGAGCTTTGTTAACTTTGGACACGTGCATTTCACCTGTAAAATTACAAAATCTTATGCGAGGTAAAAAAAAAAAAATTATTAAAAAATATATTTAAATATTTTTTATTTATTTATTACTTAGAAAAAATAATTTTTAATCTAAAAAAATATATATATTTTCGACTTTCAGATCAAGATGGACGACTATTCCGGAGATTATACCAAGTAATTGTTTACTTTTGTTTTTAAAAAAAACAAAAAACTAAGTAGGTAAATTATAAAGGTACTAATAACTTTATTTTAGAGTTGAGGATGAAGCTCTGATGTTGTGCGGTTACAACGTCGGCGAAAACAACTCGCAACACATGTTGGACGATTTTGTAAGTAGACGATTTTTTTCGATTTTATTTAGCGGTTTGTTGTTGTTTGGTAGCGGTTGAAATTAATATTTGGATTAATCATGTTGAGGTTAAGTTGCGTCGAGTTATATCATTACGGAAAGATAGCGGGAGGTGTTTGGGGTGAAGGGAGGGGAAGAGCAGATGAACGTGTTCGGACATGCCCAAAAAAAATGTCCGAAAAATTAAGTTTTAATTTTTTTTGATCATTTTTTTATGAATTTTAGTACGTGAAATTAAATATTTAAATGTTTTCATTTAATTTTACAAGTTTTTTTCGAAATCCGAATATACATTTTATTGAAATTTTTTTTTTAATTTTTATTTTTTTAATTCTAGTTAAGAAATTTCGAATATCAGGTAATATACAATTAATTTGTATATTTAATTTTGGATTTTAGAATTAATTTTAATATTTACAGCCAACTCAAGAATTTCTACCAGTTGTGCCTGATCAGGGAAACGTGCCTTCATTGTAATTTATTTTTAAAAAATGTGAGAATTAAGTCCGAAATAACAAAAGTTTTAATTTTTTAGCGAAAATTTCGCTGGGAAATACAATTTCACGATTGGATTTGAACCCGACGTTGGGAAATTAACTAAATCTCTTAAATGGACTGTAAGTATTTCATTTTTCAGCTTACAAACATCTCTTAATTACGTCATCTTTCAGTATTCGAGAGATGTTAATCGTCTGTACGTAAGCAGAGACAAAAAGTGGCCTATTCGTTTTTTTTGCGCCACTCAACCGCAGCCAAACCTTTACATCAGAGCAATGCTAGTGTACACGGACTCAGAACACATGTTCGACATAGTTACTCGTTGCCGCATCCACGAGGAATCTGAAAGTAAATAATTTGTTTTTGTTTTTGATTTATTTTTTGAATTTTCACATCGTGATTTTGTAGATTTAAATTTTTCATGGAAACATGTCCTTCTGAGCACTATGGACAATGCTGTTTATCAAGAAGGGGTTAATTCGAGACTAAGTGTGGCCGTTCCTTATATACCGCCGCAAGGTAAAATTAAAATTGAAAATTTTAGTTTTTTAAATTTAAAAAAAAAAAATTTCTTTTTCTAAAAGCTGGAAATTTATTTTCGACGTATTTTTACTCGTTTGCGTGCTTGACTTCATGCAACGGCGGTATGAATAGGAAACCCGTTAAGTTGATTTTTACTTTGGAGGAAAAGTAAGTGATTTCTTTCGATTTATTTAATTTATTTAATTTATCATAATTTATGTGATTTTAGTGGAGAAGTCGTAGGCCGTGCTTCCGTTAATGTTAAATGCTCGGCGTCTCCTGGTAGAGATCGACGTAGCGATGAAGATAAGAAAAAACAGTTGGAAAAGGGTTATCCAAAGAAAAGACCGAAGTTTACAAGACAAAACAGCAACGGTACAAAAAAAATTTTTTTTTAATTTTAAATTTTGGTGTTAAATTTTTTCTTTTTTTACTCCCAGATTCGAATTCATCCGTTTCTAAGCGTCGTAAACCAGAAGGCTACGCTGTTTATGTAATAAATTATTTAATTTTAATGTTTTTATTTACTAATTTCTATATTTTTATATCTTAGTTGGATAATTATGAAGATTACAAAACCATTAAACTTTTGGCCGATAATTTAAATTCACTGAGAGCTCTTGAAAGAAGGTACGTAATCATTACACAATTTTTTTTTTCAAAATTTCATTTTACTTTTTATTTCATATTATTTTTTTTCATTAAAAATAATCTTTTAGTGCAAACTCTACAAAATGAAACCATCGTATCGTAAAAACGCAGTCAAGATCTTTAGTGTTTTTTAGAATACGATTTAAAATTTTTTTTACTTTTATAGCAAATGTTCATCAAATATTATTAATTCATTAATCATTTAAGTTATTATATTCGTGTTTTGTGTCAATAAATAAGTTTGACTCATTCAAAAGTTTGTTTAATTATTAAATCCAGGAATGCGACTTCAAGTACAGTGACGGGAGCGACCCTGGAACGGCTAAGGTAATCGGATTTCGAAAGGTAAATTGGTAATTGAAGTAATTTTATTTGTAGATTGTTGCAGCCGGGGCATTCTGGTATGAATTTACCAGTAAAAATGGAAACTGAAACCAGTTCTACGAATGAAGTTGGTTAAAACGTTGTTTTGAGTGAATTTAGGTTGATTTTTTTAATTTTAATTAGAGTTCTGATGGCGAAAATAATGTTGCTGGTCAAAATGGCGACTCTGATAGTTATTGAAAGGTAATTTAGTTTTTTAAAATTAAAATCTGGCATTATTTTTTTTTCTTTTTTACAGTGAATTCTTCCCATAAAAGATCATCTAATTAATGAAGACGAACAATCAACATGAAAATTTCGATTTTGTACCATATTTTTAATGAAATTACAGTATGATACGTAATTTTTGGCCATAAAAAATTGTTGATGTTATTTTTGAGATTTTTGCTAAGAATTGTTGAAGAGTAATCACGTTAATTTTTAAAATTACAACATATTTTTAAATATTCATTAAGTTTTTAATTGTTAATTAGTTAGTTATTTTCCTACTTTAATTTGCTACTTGGTTAAAAGTACCTTTCATCTCGTTAATTGATTATGTAAATTTAATTTCAAAAACTGTATTATGATTTTTGTTGTGTATATTTTGTAATTAAGTTCGTTTATTTATTTTTTAAATTTTTTATTACGTCTTTCTTATGATTTGTATATGGGTTATTTATGATTTTTTTACCTTTTTTTTAAAATTTGTATTTCTTTTAATTTAAAAAAAAACTTAAGTGATGCAATAATAAATAAATCAGTTTTAAATGATATTAATAAAAATTATTTTGGTTACAATTTTTTTTCTTTTTTTTTTGAAATAAAACAAAAAACATTTGAAATTTAAAACGATTGATTTATTTTTTCGAGTTTTATCCTCCACGTTACTCATCACACGTGTGTACTACTGATGTTTTACTCTTGGCAAGCACTTGGCACTAAAAAGTAGTTCCACTCAAACTCAAGTCTTTTTAAATTTTTTAAATAAAAAATTAAGTAATAATATTTATTGAAATAAATCATCGTTTAATTTTCAGCAAACTACTAGTATTCTAATTAATTCAATTTTTGTACTATATTTTTAATGATGTCATTGGTAAAAGCGGAAGGATTTCACCTGTCTGTTGTGGTGGTCTGCGGCACCGTCGAGCTTCAGCGGCGGCTAGTTTTTCACTTTTCACTTGTCAGTTTGGCGATAAAGACATCATCTCATCGATTACGCGTAATCCGGTAAGTAAATCATTTCTTATTACGTTTAATCGATTAACGTTTCAAATTACACATAAAAATACGAAAACGCTTTAACAAGTGCATCGAAAACAAATCTCGGCCTCATGCCTATACAAAAAGCGATAAAACAGTGCAAACTTTATTATTTTACGAGAACACAACATAAAAGACGTTCAAATACATCTCATTTATACCTTTACTTTAATTTCGATGCTTTATTTTACTTTTAACGGCGTAAAATCTACAAACTCGGTGAAAAACAACGTCTCGGCGCTCGGGTTTCATTATTTAATTCAAAAACATCGTTTCAAACGCAAAAACTAGAGAAAATATGACGTCACAGTAATGGCTCCTGTTCAGGTTTAACGGTGTGAGCGTAAAGTGAACGTAGCATTGAAACCTGTTGCCCTTTAAGTTAAATAACGTTAAATAAACACAGATTATCAACGAATAATCATTTTGATATAATTCCTGATTTATCGCACTTTCACTAATATTTATTTTCCATTTTCAGGTTTTAAAAAATCGTAATTTCATCGGAATTCATTGATTTTGAATGAAAACTTTCAAGGTAAGCATAAAATATAAAACAAAACAAAACTTCCGACAAAAACGAAAACGGGATTAATGTCAAGGTCGGTTTCAAAGGGTTACTGACACGAGAAACTGTCTGTTGCAATCAGGATGCAATTATACTTCGAGAGAGTAAACAATATGGTTTTGAACTGATTCAATGCAAACAAACACATTTTATTTGTTTATTAGTAATTAAAATATATTCGCGATAAGAAAATCGCCGATTTTTTTTTTTTTTTAAATTTTTTTTTCAAGGTTTTTGCTATTTTTACTCTGTGAGGTGAAATGGGGGTAAAAGAGGGTGAAGGTTTGGACTTGTTTTAAATACCCTCACCCTCCTAGGGGTAAAACAGGTGGTGAGTCATGAAAACCAGTTCAGGATCGCTAATCTGTTAACACGTGCATTTATTTTACTTGTGTTTGTTCCATGAATGTAAAGTACTAACAATTGTGTGTTAAAAGGGTTAAGTTACAGTTTGATCTTTATTAGCGAGTGATAAATTAACAAAACTAAGTACAGAAAATCAAAAATTGCATCAGATCGTGAGAAAAAAAATACTAAGATGTAGTATCGTGAGTCAATGGATGAGATCATAGATTTATAAAATTCGAGTCGAAAGGGGTGATTAAAATGATTGAAACCGTAAAACTCGATTCAGTTCGGTCGCGACGCTGTGACTCATTCCAACATGGCCGCCGCCATGTTGGAAAGTTAAAGCAGACGACTGCGCTTTAACGCGACCAATCGTGTGATTGTTTCTTCCGAGCTTGACCTAGATAAAATAAAACGGTGTTTGTTATTGGCTACAGCTGATATCATGCATCACGTGATCAGAAATCGAGGGTTAAGGCTGAGAAATTGGCGGGAAAAATTACTCGGCTCTTTGTCGCACGATTTGGATGGTCATTTGCGGCCGACGGCTTTTGTTGCTACAAGATACGATTAATTCTCGGTTTTTGCCGTCTTAATCTTGCAAATCTAAGGAGATTAGATTGATTTGATGAGCTTCGTTCGATCACGAGCAGCGTTTATCGGCTTTCGCGACATTTTGTTTATTATAAAGAAAATATTTGCGAGCGCTAACAGGTGTGATTATAATAATAACAGTTATAAGAGAATTATAAAAACTGACATCCGATTTTAGATTTAAGAGAAATTTATGAATTTTAATTGTATTTTTTCTTCTAAAATATAATTTAGATCTGAAAATGGATAAAGTCAATAACGAATTCACAAATATCTGGCAAACTTTGGAGTAAGGATTATTTTTTTAGTAATTAAGTGAAAATAAATTTACGGAAAATTAATAAATATTTGATTTTATAGCGAATATGAAGGAACGGGATTGATGAGGAGTACTGTGACCGTCCAAGATTCGTTCGATCAAGCCAACAATAATTTCACCAACATCAATTATCAAGAAATTAATATTGACAGCCAGGAATTGTGCGTGGATAATCTGGTGAGTTGAATTTCATTATCGGTTAGGAGAGAACAAATTCGTGGCGTCCTTTTGCCAAGCCGATTTCATTATAAACTGGCAATTGCACATATTTGTTGTTGAACGGCGCTTCAGCTGCGCTATTTTGTGATGTCAGCCTCGATGTCAGCTGGCGAGTTGGGGCTTGCCCGAGTGTGTTCAAACTCGTCTTGTTTTGTGACGCGCAAAGATCAAAACTGAGAAATTAGATATAAACCGGATGTCTACAAAATTAAAAACATTTTTGATATTTTATTATTATTTTTGTGTTTTTCTAATTTTTAGAAATTTTTAGAAATTTAATTTTAATTTTTTTCGAATTTTTTTGTGACCAAATACAAATTTTATTATTTTTCTATTTTAAATTTCCTTTTATTCCTTAATCCGGAAATTAAGTGAAAATAATCCATACAAGCGTTAACTTGTCGCAAGTTGAATCTGGCATATCAATAAAAACCGCAAACTTTTGAAATCTGATCGAACGCGATTGGCTGGGTCTTGGTACAGAGGTGTCCCATTGGTTGGCATTTGTTTTGGTTTATGTAACCGGATGACTCACTGCGGTGGTGGTTAAATACGATGGAAAACGTTTGAGGATTTCTAGTTGCCTGTAAACCATCACCGAGTTTTGGTGGATTTTTTCTGTGATTTAATTTATTCAATTTATTCATCTAAATGACGTGCATTTCACGCTCACGAAACGTACCGAGAATCAGGAGGTGCATTAGGCCAATTATGGTACATCAACAGCAG
>JAQIXT010001606.1:0-14680 GCA_034700445.1 Stenotaenia linearis
CTAACTGGCTGTGATATCAACGACGCTGGAATAGCAAGTCTTTGGTACAGATCTTCTGCGAATCACAAATTAACTTACCTTGATATAAGAGGAACAGAAGTGAGTTGCGCAGGAGTAGCAATGGCATTGCAACGTTTACCAAAACTCAGGGAATTACTGTACGAAAAAATGTTGCAAGTATTACTGATATACGACGAATCGCTGCCGAGAACTGTACAACCTATTTGTGCATTACAAAGAATACATTTTAATATGTTGCCAGAAGACCCGTTTCCTTCAACGATCAGTCAAGACATGAATCAAAGGGCACTATATGTTGCAGGCAGTAAGTGCAATAATATTAAGCACGTTTCTCTACGAATGCACAGTCCTTCTCTTCCATTTGGAATAAATGTTGAATTTTATGACAAATTAAGAAGTCTTGAATTGCACTTCATGGATGGTAATGCAGCAGTTTACTCAAATCTAAGAGCAACTATTGAAAGTGTTCGAGGAACTTTGAAGTTTTTTTCATTACGAAATGTTCGTAACGTTCCCATAATAAGTTTACTCAATGGATTTGACAAACTGGAGCGACTACATTTAAGTAATATTCATGAATTAATAGAACAAGTTGACTTTCGACCATTGTACTTTACGGTGAAAAGATTGGAGTTGTCTTCACTTTCAGGAAATATTGTTGGAACGTTATTGTCCGCCTGTGTAAATGTTGAGACGTTATGGCTGCATTCGGTCGATATTGCAACAAATTTATTTAGTAACGTGATTCAGGACGGTGGATTATTTTGTCTTCGATTTGCATCGATGAGTTACTGTTCGATTCATTCGTGCGCAGAAATAAATCTCTTGATGAATTACAGTAGAAATTTAAAATTGTTAAATCTGCATCAAAATGCTTGGCCGGTGAACGTTATTGGCGCAGAATGGATTTTTCAACACAATCAATCTGGAATAATTAATACTTCTTTTATGAACAATCTTTTTAGTGAAGGTTTGCACATTCACTGTCCTTTTTGGTCGTGTGAGACGTGCCAGTTGTTTCGCAACAATTCAGCAATGAATGTAAATGTCAATTTTATGGATACTATTCAAAGGTTAAGAGTCAGACATTCGAAAAAACTCGAAAGTGATGTTTAAAATGGTGGATATTCTAAGAAAATTTAGACATGAAATCAATCAATTTTATATAGTATTAATTTTGTATTGAGTCATTAAAATTTTACCTTTAGCACTTTGTATTATTAGTATTGAATTCAAAATGTAATGCGAGCAATATTTACCAAGTCAGGATGGCCGAGCGGTCTAAGGCGCCAGACTCAAGTAAACTTACCACTAATGGTGGTCATGTGACTTCTGGTCCACGAATGTGGGCGTGGGTTCAAATCCCACTTCTGACACACTTTTTTTTTTAAAAATGGAATTACAAAAAGAATAGTAGTACTGTACTACTACTATTCCATGCAAAAATCAATTTTGGATTTTGTTTATTTATTATTAATTAGATAGTTGAAGAATTAGAAAATAATTAGAAATTTTATCGATTTTTTTTACATAGAATTGGTAACTAAAGTGTTTGAGATTTTAGGGAACTTTAAACCTGTAATAAAGAAATTTAAGATATAAGGCGGGAGACGGACATGCAGTCAGGATGGCCGAGCGGTCTAAGGCGCCAGACTCAAGCGAACTTGCCAGCAATGTTGGTCATGTGACTTCTGGTCCACGAATGTGGGCGTGGGTTCAAATCCCACTCCTGACAGTATTTTTTTTGGAAAATGGAATTGCAAAATGGAATTTTATTTATTATTGATTAGCCAGTTGAAGAATTAGAAAAATTTTATCAAAATTTTTTTTCCACACCACACAGAATTGGTAACCAAAATGTTTGAGATTTAAGGGAAATTTAAACCTACAACAAAGAAATTCAAAATGTAAGAGGAGATATGAACGTGTAGTCAGGATGGCCGAGCGGTCTAAGGCGCCAGACTCAAGTGACCTTTCTAACGATGTTAGCCATGTGACTTCTGGTCCACGAATGTGGGCGTGGGTTCAAATCCCACTCCTGACAGTTTTTTTTATTTTTCTTTTTCTATTTCAAAAGAAATTAAAAAGTAATTTAGGCTTTTGTTTGTTTGTTATTGATGGGCCACTTGAATAATTGGGGGGAAAGGGGAAAATTTTTTTTCATATCTGAATTACCTAATACGGTATAATTTTTTCTGCATCACATTCACATTGACTCTAAATTAAAGATAATTTTTTGCCTTAAAGCTTTTATTCAGATTCAATATTTTGTAGATACAATTTAATCACATTTTTGATAAAATAACAATTTGTTAACTGATAATACTGCTTTTCCATCAATTACACTTCCTTTGTAACTTTTTCTGCACTCCCAAATATTGCTCTCGAACTGATAAACATAAATCCAACAGCGAAAGTTACAACCAATAATAAGCCCGTTACACACAGTCAACTTTCCATTATCGAATGGGGGATAAGTATCCACACTAATTGTTTCCCAAGAATTTTCTTCTGGTGAGTAAACGAAAATTTTAGCTAGTGAATCTGAGTTTATGACGTGTAATTTTCCATTAACCGCAACAGTTCTAATGTAGTGACCCGTCGCCTTAATTTGGCTCAATGGAAGCGACGGTATGTATTTGACTTCTCCTGTTTCAATGTTATAACTCTCACTTGAATCTTGCCAGCCCATTTTGGATGTTCCCAACACATAAATAATTCCTTAAAAAATACATATGGTAAGTTTATAAAGAAAAAGTTTATAACAAAATTAATTTCATACCATTTACGCTTTGAATGCCGTATGGACAATGCGAATCCTTAAGTCTTGTACAAATGTGTGCTGTTTTCGTGTTGGTGTCGAAACACCACAGATCTTTAGTCACATCATAAAAATAAATGCAATGATCGACTGCTGTTACTTTCCAAATATCAACTTCGTAGTTCCATTGGAATCGCGTAATTTCGTTTGAAATAAGATCAAAACTGCACAAGGTTTTTGTTCTATTTTCGTGTTTGGTCGATGTCATAAAGTAAACTTTGCTTCCGATTAGACAAAATACACTATCCTCCACACATTCTGGTAATTTCTCTTTAGATACACGTATTTCTGGATACCATTCGTCTCCCACAACATCGTAAAACTGGAATACTAATTCACGTTTAAAATTTTTTCCAACTAATAGTAAGAGTTGCTTATTATCCTCGTCCATCATCTAAGAAAACCGTGTGCGACTGCAATTGACATTGAATTGCTCTCTTTACTGCAGTACAATTAAATTAAATCCATTATCTGATCAATAAAAGCAAGTCAATAAGATTATGGTCCATTCTTTATTGATCTAAGCTCTCAAAATTCTTAAAATATCTAAATGTTACGATTTAATGGATATTGACATACTGCAATGCAGCTTTAGTTAGTACTAACTGCTTGTTCAAGTCTTCTGAGAGACATTGTTATGTAGTCAGGATGGCCGAGCGGTCTAAGGCGCCAGACTCAAGCGAACTTGCCAGCAATGTTGGTCATGTGACTTCTGGTCCACGAATGTGGGCGTGGGTTCAAATCCCACTCCTGACAGAATTTTTTTTTTTTTTAGTTAATTTAATTTCAAATGTCACTTGTCCACGAATTTTAATGAATCTTGTTTGAAATTTTTGTTTGTCAATTGTTATGAAACTTCAGTTTTTAATCATCAAAAATGCTGTAAAATCAGAATCAATTTGAAGTACCTCAGATATAAAAATTTTAAAATATCTCGCTATCAGCATTTCGTTATCAGAATAACGTGTATCGTGTCATTGGTATGAAATAATTGTTATTAATACCTTCAACTTTATTTTTAAAAATAGTTATTTATTATTTCTTAATACAAGTAATAAATCACGAACCTTTATATATGTATATATAAATATATGTATGTATAAGTATAAATCCTTTAATATAATATAAATTGTAATTTCTACTTTCGAATTGTAAATAACCTAAACGCTACCAAACCTATTAAACATATTGCCATTATTGTTGCTATTTTTATTGTATATTTTATAACAATAATTATTGCTTTTTTTATTTTTAAATTGTAAACATTATAATAACAATTCAACTAATTATATTTTATATAAATATATATATAATATAATATATAATATAATATATAATATTTTAATAATTAAATGTTCTAATAATCTGAAATTCAGGAATATTTCAGATTAATTAGAGATGAAAATATGCTTAATTATTTTGTATTTTTTATATTTGCATACGGTATTTTATACTAATCTATAATACTGAGGTATTTTTGTTATTATTATTGGCTACTGCTTATGCCTGCATCCTCGTACGGTTTACTGCACGCATAGAATACCTCATTTACTCAAAACTGTACATATTTACAAGTTTCGAGGAGCTCTATTGGTTCTAGTTCTAAATATAGAGATTGGAACTGGAATAATCTTTCTACAAACTGCCATGCTACCGTTATAATGCCTAATGGATCTCCAAACATTATTATCAAAATTGTAAACATTGATAAAACAATTCATGCAGGCACCAACTAATTTACCATTGCAAGTGGTAAGTTTCCCACACTCAAATGTCGGATCGTTTTTCACGAAAATAGTTTCCCACACATCTTCTTCCGGCGTGTAAACAAAAATCATCGACAGCGAGTCGTAATTAACAGCACAAATTTTTCCATTTAAATCGGTGCATTCGACAATTCGCGGTTCTTCGGATTGCAAGGAGAAATACAGAGGTAGTTGAGCCATATCAGTTTGTTCATTTGTTTCTGGATTGTAAATTTTTCCTTTTTCAAATCGATTGATTAATTTCTGACCTACAATATAAATAAGTCCTAAAAAAGGTGTTAGGCACATCAAAAAAAAATCAGTCAAAAATGATTTGTCAAAAAAATTTGTCAAAAATGTTACCGTTGGCAGCCTGAATGCTGCATGGAGAGTAATAATCGTCAAGGTCAGCGCAAGATTCTAGTTTATTTTCTCTAGCATCGTAATACCACAACTTCTCTTCGAATGGACAGATGAAATAAATTCGGTTATTTAACGTGACGAATTTACCTGAGCTCATACGACTGCATTTAACACCGGAGTACGTTATCTCTTCCGAAACGAGATCAAACGTACATATCTCTGTATGCGGTTCATCATTAACTTTAAACTCAACGGTGAAGTACACTTTGGTTCCAATCAAACAGAATGCAGTATCCATGTGAGCAGATGATAACTGTTTATCAGGAAAAATTTTTTCGGGATACCATTCATCATTCTCAATATCGTATAATTGAAAAATCAATTCTTCGTACACATTGCTGCCAATCATTAACAAAAGTTGTTTACCATCGTGTGTTGCCATCTAAATTATTCGTAAAAACAAAAGCATTCAGAATGCAACACTTCTATTAAATTTTTATTCATTCAATAATTAAACTAACTCATCATTCCGTGTAATCAATCTACTCTACTCACTACAAATACTTAAAATTGATAAAACTGTTATTATGCACTTTCTACTTAAGCTACCTTGAATGCCAACTGCACTGCAGTGAGCTGTGTTGGTTCGAGCTGCGTTGATGCACATACTGCAGATCAATAACCATAGTTAGCCTCGAACCCACGTTAAATCTGCCGCAACGAGAACTGATGCCAAAAGCTATTAATTTTTCTCAAAACTCGTCTTTGTCCAATGGAAAGGGTTTAGCGAATTACTGTGATTAGTCCAGTTTTGGGGTGTTCCACTATTTTATGCAGCTATGTAACAAACATTGTTCTTCTTCATGCACGCTAGAATAAACGTATTTCTTAACACGCTCTCGCCTCATTTCTTCAGTGGTTATTATTAAAAGTAAGGGTGCTATTCAGCTAAATAGCACTTGCCAAAAAATTTACGAATTTATAAGTATAACCTGCGAAAGCCTTTATTTTAGAACCAACATAAAAATCAATAACATAGCCTCACTCACTGGATAACCCAGTCCAAATTCGTATGAAAAATTTCCCAAAGACTCGAATTAATTTCTCTTTCCTCAAGATTTTTAAAGTTGAAAAAAGGAACTAACATTATGCAAATAAGTCACAATCAAATAAACAACTCGATTTTACCACTTTTTGCATCTAGGAAGTGAATTTTTTTAGCTTTGCCTAATTGAGCACAATATTATAAACCGTTTTTTAAAGGTTTGAAATAAATCAAGAAAAATCAATATTAAAAAAAAAAGTATTAGGGTTTTAGTTTTTATCTTCAGATGGCGTGTTTGGATAACAGCATTTCCTTTATTACAAAACTGCTGTGATTTCAAGGCAAGCGTAACATTGTTGTTTGAATGAATTTATAGCTATCTTCATCTATAAACAGGCACTTTGATCTTCGTAAATTGCATTTGAATAATGTGACAATTTGGAAACAACTACGCTACAAGACAAACATCATCCATTGGTTTATTCATGCAACAGCCATAGATCACAGCGTCACTCCTATAACTCCAAAACTGAAGGAATACTTCAAAAAAAATTAACCAGATGTACTTTCAACCTTGGGTGGGGTCAAATTCAAATTACAGTAGGAGGTCTACCCAGGTGTTTTCTGGCTTTTGTCCAAAAGATATTCAGTAAGAGCTTGTTGGGGTGTGGGGAGCTGCATACCTAAGCCACCTACTTGAGTAACTGATTAAAATTGTGTAAATACTTTAAGCGTATAAAATTGAAAAAAAGAAAGGGAAATACACACATTTAACTAACCACCCACCCTCATAGTAAACAATCTTCTTCATTGATTTACTTCTCCTCAGTTTAATCTCGAATTTAACCTTGAGCTTTACTGCACTCTATTTTGCAAGAATGTGTGGGAGGTATAAGACCTTGAAGAAGATTGATTCGTACGTAGTTTTTTCCGAATTAATAAGTGCATTTTATTATATTTTCCCCCATGTTTTGTATGTAAAAAAAAACCTTCCTTTTTGTATATTCCTTTCATGATGAAACTTAGATAACGTTGATAAATTTGATAACTCCTTTCTACAAACTGTGAACGAAAGAATGGATAATCCTTTGATCTAAGATGTCAAGTCTAACAACCAAGCATTCGATTTACAACTTTATGCTAACCATGAGAATAGCTTAATATTTTTTTTACCCAACCAACAAAGGAGGAGAGAAAAAAAATTGACTAATTTATTCGTCAATAATTTTCTTTACTAACCATTTGTGCAGCTCAGTTTGCATAAACCCGCCCACAGAGCAATCAGAAGAGATCTGTGCAAAAAAAAATTGACAGGTGTGTTAATTCTTCTTTGATGCACATGTAATTAGATTGTTGTGTTATTAAGCAAAGCCAATCCCCGTTAAAGGGTAACCTTGAAGATTATCCAAAACATCAATTTGGAGGTCACATCTTAAAATGGACTCCAGCCTGATTTGCCTTTGGCTTATTAGCATCATTACATGTTGCGTGACTTTTTCTTTCAGTTTACATTTGTGAATCTGAAAGAATACATTTACTATATTTGAAAATAGAATATGGAACAGGCAATACGGTTAAGTAAGCAAAGAAATTATAGTTCCACAATATTCAATAACATTAAGGTAGAGTGACCATGAAAACATTTTTGGCATCCTCTTATTGTTATCGACTCACTTCTCAATGACAAACTTCCTGCCTTTATATGTCACACCCAGCAGTTGATTACGTAATTGAAATTAAACGCCCTCCATTTGTACACTGCAAAATGAGAGTCTGGAAGAACTAACAGAATGCTTTCGATTTTAACCTTGACCTTGCTTAAATAAAAACAGACAGTGCATCACTGAATAAATTCACCTGCTGAGTCATATTTGATTTGATGTCAATAAAGAACGGTTTTTATTAAATTTTTTGTTATAAAGAAAGTGATGTATCAAGGTTATAAAGAACAGGTATATAGGAATTTGGGCTGATACCTATACTCTAAACTTGATACAAAAGTTGACATTTTTTCCCAAGGCGTAACATAAAAGGTCTTTAAACTACTTTTTTACTTACTGCGCATTCTTTTATTCCCGAAGTTTAGTATGATATTTTCTTATAAAGTAACATAAATTGGTGGGTTATATAAAAACTTTTAAGTTCACCGCTCTTTATGGGTACAGTATAAATCAATCATCTGAAGAATTCCTTACCTTCCTTCTTTTCAGGATACAAATTACACCTGGGCTACATAACCTGGGTTCAGAAAAGAAAATTCTGAAAATCGACTGAGTCAGATGTCTGTTTGTACTGTAAAGTCGTTTATAATATTTAAAAAAATTCAGCAGTTTTTTGTTTTTGGTGATAAATGGAAGTTTATTATAATAAGGGGAATAAAAGCTGTAAACAATTTTAGTCGGTACAAGTGAAAATCTTCACTAAAAAGCACTAAACTTAATAATCTTCTTCTATATTTGGACTTATAAGTACATACCATTTTCTTTTTTTTACTGTTTTGATCAGGACCCACGAGCTTTTCTTGGCTAAATTGGCTTCATAACTCCATCAGCCAGATACTTCTTTCATTTTCAGCTCTAGGCACCTCCTTATAAGGAAACTATGTCAGTGGGGAGGCTGGCCGAGCATGCTTCAGGTAAAGACAGGTGCAACAAGCCGATTGCGCATGCGTTAAAAAAGTTTCGCCTCGGACTGCTAGATCTGGAAGAGTTTGGCGCAGCAGTCAGCAACTGCTGGTGCATCAGCAGGTCGCACGTGCAGCTGCTTAATCCTTTCCTCACCACTGGCACTAAGGTGTGTTTTGACAATATTTTTGGAGTTTCTGTGCAAAAAATGCTTTAACGTGAATTTATGTTCAACTAACATTTAAAACTGAAAATTTATTGGATTTGTTAAGGTAAGGGAATTATTAGTCTTTTCTCTTTTGTTTTATATATAAATTTCAAAAAAATATACCTTAAACTTTTATGGAATTTGCAATTGGGTGTCAGTTGCTGTCTGATTTCGAAACAAGTACCATTAAATGAGTCGCTATTGCATAGTCATAAAGAGTTTTCAAGGTCGGGTTGTTTACAGTCGGTACTCGTATAAAAAGGCAGATGATTATATTTTTAAAAAAAATTAATTTTATTTATTATTTTCCTTATCTTTGTAAAGAGTTTCTGATGTTAATTTGTAACCTTAATAGATAGGCATGCATTCGAATTAACATAATTGAAAGTTTAAAAGTTTAATGTATGCAAATTCAAAAAAGATTGCGTTAACTGCCTAAAATCTACGTTCCAAAAATTCCTTTAATTTTTTTAAAATTTTTAACTTGATTTACCTTTAAGTGTTAATAGACCTTAAACCAATCACTGCAATAGGATACGATAAAAAATAAATATTTAATAAATGGATTCCATGACCCACATATAGAATGGCGTTGCTTTCTCTTGAGCGATTGCAAACAACATTAGTAACACTGCACATGTAATCTTATTGTTTTCTGGTTCAAGAAAGGGTTGTAGAACGATAATATCTTTCCTCCGTTAAATGCAGGGTCGTAAAGTGTGTGACTGGAATTTTTTTAAATACATGTATAAGCTGGATCTAATTCTGTGGTCTGGAAAAAGCGTAATTAAACAATTTTACACAAAATATGAATCAACGGTTCATTTGATGAACTAAATACAAAAGGGTTAGGAGAACAGTTCCATTTTAGGTGATGAAAGTATATTTTACCTAGTTTCTACCGCTGAGTTTCTTACAACACAAAAATGGCTTTATTTTTTCATCGTGCGGCCATAAACTACTGACAACAAAACGCTTGATTGCGGGATATACAAGTTATAAATTTGTCACGAAGCGTAGTGGGGGATTTAGGGCACAATTCTGACTTTATGACATTTAAAATCCAAGTTCATGGCCAAGAAGCGTAAAATGAACTCTGAAAATTATTTTTTTTGTATTAGCGTCTAAAGTTGGGTCAAATTTGATCAAGAATAATTGAAAAAATGTCAGGTTAGAGCAAAGTAATTAATTTGTCCTTCTTTTAAATGAAAAATAAAGTGAAAAGAGGAAGACTAATAAATAAAACATCTTTCTCGAATAGATAAACTTTATTTTTATTTCATCTTCCTCTTCCGTGATTGTGAATGGGTGTACGCGGTAGAGATAAGGCAAACGTGGGGGTTAGGTGTTAGAAATGCCTCCAGGTTACGACGGGTAAACATAAGTTGGGGTTAAGCTAATGAAACCGGTTCCTGATAACCCCTCCTGATTTATACATCGTTATGTATGGAGCGAGGTTCTAGAGTAAACAAATACTTCATTTTATGTGTGATGCTACGTAATCACCTGTTACATCGAATAGATGAAATCAAATGCCGTATAAATTATAGTATTACGTCACTCTTATGTCAACTTTATTACGTGATTACAATCCCTTTATGAATGCTATTATTATATACCTTTAGATGTAAGCAGTTAACAGTAATTTGGTTCTGGTTTATAAAAAAAACATTTTCCTATTAAATTTATACAGTTTTTCTTTAATTTATTGAAATGTTTCTCTAAACTTTATTACTATCATTTCAAAACAGGTTTAAACTTGTTTGCATTTATTCCTAACATCCTACATTTTTTGGTTATGTGGTAATGTATCAAGCCTAGAGTGGCATTCAGTTTATCTCTATAAAATTATACGACACCTTTTTGTCCTTTCTCGTGCAGTGTATCCTTGAAGTTCTTGATACAAACCAGATACCCCCAAAGATACAGGTTTGATCAAACAGTACATTTTTTTAAAGCTATTAACTCCTTCACTGCCGTAACTTTCACGTTTCACTCACCATCACTTCGAGCTCATTTCTTTGCGTGTGATAATTATTCTCTAATAAATCTAAAGCTCTTTGGTCATAAAGATCCCTCACTTCGAAACTCGTAATTAAAATTTACTGAATTAATTTATAATAACCGTCTATTCAATTCACACTTGTCGAGCGCATTATTCAAGAATGCAGCTACTAATTTTTTTGTTTATTGTTTTTTTGTTTTGCTATGAAAAAAATTAAAGGGTTTGCTTACCTTGAAAGTACACTTAAAGTTTTTAAATTGAAGAAAACAAAAAAGAAAAATTCTTCATTAACATTTCATTGAAAAACTACGACACGTAAAAAAAACACACCTACAAAACATTAAAAGTCTTATCATGACTTGTGTGTGGTTTTTTTAATCCCCTAGTGAATTGCTAGTGTCAAACCTATTTACCCACACGATGACTAGCTTTTTGCTTCTGCATCTATCTGCGGCAGAGGCACAAACATAAATCAAAGAAATTTCATGGACGGCAAGTAATGCAACTTGACCAAGCTTGAATGGAGGAATTCTATAAATTTCAGAGGCTGCATTCTCCAACGAAAGTTCAGCAACCTCTAAGCCGACTTCTGTGTAGAAAAATGTTTATTTCTCTTGTTTATGTAGCCGGGTTGAAATTTCTCACGGATTAAACATATTAGTTATTTTTTGATCCATGCAAAATGAATATTCCCCCCTCCCACTTTCAGTTAAATTGTTTATTTTAAAGCGATTTCATTTTAGAATTTTATTTTAAAAAATAAGGCCAAAAAAAAAATAAAAAATAAAAAATATTATTTTCTTACGAAACGGAAATACAAAATCCAGGATCATATAGGTACATAGGAAGTTGTCAAATTAAAATGATAAACTTATTTTGTGTCCTATTTTGGTAATCAACACGTCCTGAATAATAAACACATTTAATCATAAATATTGCAAATTTCTTACGTCACACGCTTTCGTAGTTTTCCATATAAAATTGATTTAATATAAGATTTCATATTTTCATATAAAATATCGGTATGATTGGGAAAAAAATCTTTTCCGTCACACTTTCCCATCATAAAGAAAAACTGTATTTATGGTCAAACCATCAAGTGAAAGCAATTTTATAAATTGCAGCTAATTCACTTCCTTTTGATCGATTTTGACCTTTCCAAATAAAGGTGACGTTATTTTTCCGGAAGTAAACCAAAGAATTTAACACCAAAAAAAGACTCTTACGTCATTTAAGACGAGTTTCTCGAGGTGCTAAGGCCGACACAGTGAACTTTCTTACCTCGACCATCTGTAGTAATGAAAGGGCATTGCTAACATTAAACTTATATCGCAAAAAATAACAGCAACACTTAACCGTAACTAATGCGGGGTAGCTAAATAGATAGAAGCAGAGCAAAATAGAGTTGCTCACGTTTTGCCGTCACCTCACGCTTTAATAGCTCAAGTTACCCAAGTTTTTCCCCCTTCTTCAACTTTTATAACTCTTGTGTTATGCCAAGAATTTATACTTATAATTTCCTATTCTCAACACCTGACAATAAAAAAATTGGAAACTACAGTATGAACAGGTTATGTTTTAACTTAATGAAAAAATCGGAGTAGGCTGTACAAACTTGGTCTGTCTGTTTTGCAATACATGTTTATCTTCTCCACCCTTTCTTAAGATTTGGTGACGTCAAGAAAAACAAGATGGTGCTTTGACGTGCGTCTAATTTTTCTTATCTCCTTATAGGGTTAGGGAGGAGCTACTTCTATTCGACTCGAGAGATAAGCAGAAGCAAAACAGCATTGCAAACGACACAGTAAAGGCGTAACCAAAAGCTTTGGCTCAAATCTTCGAGGTGTAAGAAACAGCTTGATAATTTACTTAATCTACGGGCACTGGAACAAATAGGACGTTTACTACTTGCCTCAACTAGGATTATCAATTTTATTTATATCACTCTTCTAAACATCATCTGCAGTCAAATTTTTCAATATCAGGTAAGACAAAATAACATTTTGCAATATTTTGTTTATGAAGGTGACAATGACTAAATAGACAAAAAAATTGCAAGCGATGACGGTTCGTTTATTGTACCATCGCTTTAATATCTTTAGAGCAATTAAACGTAAAAGGCAAACTTGTCCTGAATCTGTCCTTGATGAAAACATTTGCAATTCACTGCACTCATCAGCCTTAATACTTTTCAAATGCCAAACTGTTTTTTATTTGAAATTCTTCAATGTATTATGTACATTAGCGTTGTGTATAAAGTTGCACAACCAATTTTTCTTTAAAATAGCAGGAAAAGAGGAGAATTCAATTTATTGTTATTTTTTCCTTGTACAACTATATATAAAAATTGTTTGTTTGTATTTTTTAATTGCAGACCGCTTGAATGCAACGATGCAAAAAAGAATGAGCAAAAACCTTGACGTACCAGAAGTAGGCGATTGTTATTAATTTCATAGCGCACATTTATTTCGACTAGAAATGTACGGACATGTCGATCTCCACCCTTCACAACAAATTTCGGATCCGCCCATCATCAAGCGTAATTTAGTACGCAATATAGTTGCACAATTCAACGAAGAAGCAATAAAACGAAACAGAAACAAAAGCAAAAAGACGACTTTCTTCTCCGACGAAGACCTCCATTACAATTCTCGCGTGCCTATGCTTACTGACCCCGATGACGATACAGGTCCTAACAACAACGTGCCTTTCAGTTATACGTCAACATTACCCTTCAAGAGTAAAAGTGAATACAACCTCAAATCGCCGAATGAGGTCATTTATGCGCAAGTTGTTGTGAATGGTCAGGGTGGAAAAGGAAAAAGTACCATTCATACAAAGGTCCCCGTTCAACAAAACGGTGTCAACACGAAATACAGTACATTGTATAGTAACGGAATAAGCAAAAACCACTCCACGTCCATGGGGAACCTTCAATCGAGTCGCTATTCCACGCATAATTCCAAGCTGGATGGCAGTGCGCATGATGTGAACCACGAAAGACCTACTTCTCGGAAATACGTTACGAGTGAATACGAGCACAACGAAAGAAGTAGGAGTGAATCTCCGAACATATCCGAGTCGAAGAAACAAACTAAAAGCAAAAGTCGTAAATTAAACGGATTTAGCTTCAATCCCAGGCGAAAACAAACCAAACAGGAAGAGATTGTAATTGAAAAAAATGTTAAGGAGAGTAAAAAGGGAGGAAGTAAGGACAAGGAGAGGATAAGAAGCAAGTACGAAGATAACAGACTGACAACTAGTCGACCTAAAGAACCGTTTCCGGATTACAATCAGAACGATGATTGGACCAATAAAGCTGATTTCAAAGACGAGACTTCTGACTTTAAGAGGGAAGTTAGAGAAGGTCCGATTGGAAAAATTTATATGGTTCATGATGAACCTGCTCCAGATTACGACGCGGTCGATAGAGAAATGCTGCAAAATAAGGAAATCACCGACACTTCGACGCAAAGTACGAGAGAAGGAAAAAGGTTCGTTCAAAACGGAGTTAGAAAAGAAATAATCAAAGGAAATACGAGCAATGTTAAATCAACTCAACAAATTACTCAAGAAAAGGTTGTCACCAGGAAAGTCGTGCCGGGTGAAGGAAAAAAGAGTTCCAAAGAAGAGAAGGTGAAAAAAGGGAAAGATAAGAGCAAGCTGAAATCGGAAAAGAAGAGTGAAAACGCAATGATTTCTCATCATGAATCAAAGTCAGAGCGGAGAATGGCCGAACAAGATGGAGTTGATAAGAAATTTTATTACTTCGGGGCAAACGATGAAATTACTCGACCACCGAGGAAAAAGGAAAAGGCAAAGGTTGGTAAATCAGAAGCAGTTGTCAC
>JAQIXT010001607.1:0-14677 GCA_034700445.1 Stenotaenia linearis
GAAAATGGAAATATTTATGAAAGGTACCTATATAAATTTAAAGATAGCTAGAAAAATAAGTCCGACGATTTAAATTTTTTACCAGAAATAAAAAGAAAATCTAAGAAATCGGTTTTGCGCTTTGCTCAGCTCTTATAAATTAATTGCCTATTCTAACATGAAATAAGTTTTAATGAGTGGGTGGATGGAGGGGGAGGGGGAGGACATCAAAAAATACATCGATTTTCAGTTCGGGAATTCCCCGTGTTTTTTAAGCTCAGCTTTCTGCTCAAAGTGAAACCTCGTCATTCTTTACGATTTTCCGTAGAAATAACCAACTAAGCTGCGTAATCAAGGGCTTTTCCACAGACCAGCAAAGTTAATGATAAGCAAGGTTGCTTGTCATTAAGCAAGTGATTAATATCAATCAATATTCAACTTTCTATTCAAAAAAGTCAATCACACGATGTCGTTTTTACGGCACATTCCAATGATTCAAATGAGAGTGAATAATGTGGAACTTGATGTTTATCCCATTTTGTCCATTATTAAACCTCATTGGGAAAGAAACTTTATACGGATCAAAGTAAGTTTAAATTAATTAATATAAAGTTGGATTTTTTTTTAAAAAAAATTATTAAAACAGAATTTGAACGGTGGATTTTCTTGTTTTATGAAACACTGCTATTGTATTTTTGACAATAGCAGTTCCATTACTTTTCGAGTTCGAAATTTATTTAAGGACAGTCCTTTAAGTGATTCGCAGTTCGAGTTGAGCGTTTTAAAGGTTTGAGAATTTTGCTTAAAATTTCCAAACTAATGACTATTATGTTAATCAATATTTGCAGATATTATCAGAGAGGAATTTTTTCCCTCGCATTTTTGCAACGTTTGAGAATGGCTATTGTTACGAATACGTCCAAGGAAAACCTTTGCTCAATTTTCCTTTGCGGAATTCGATCAAAATTAAGAAACTTATGTTAAGGTATCATGTTTTCAATAAAAAATATATATAAAATACATAAAATTTTAATTTTAGAGCGGTAGCAACTCAATTGGCTGAAATCCATAAGATTCCAATCGAAACTGAAACTGATAATTATTTTAACAAATTGAAAAACTTACTTCAGTCGGATCTGTTTGCTGTCTCGGAAGTTTTACTAACGAAAGAAACGCTATTCACTGAATTGATTCGTGTTGAAACTTTCGTGAAACAGAAAGTTTGTAGCTCGTCCATGGTTTTGTCGCATGGCGACTTGCATATATTCAATCTTCTTTTGAAGGATAATGGTGAGCGTTACTTCTGGTCACGTTAAGTGGTTGAATGAACTAGTATAAAGATTTGAATAATCTCGAACTTTGTCTCGCATAACAGTACATCGAATCTCGCCCGAGAGTTCAAATTTACATCTCAAATCTCGTACAATCTCGAAAAATTGTGCGCGATCTGATTTATTTCGACCTTGACAAAAAAGTCCTAATTTAAATAAAATATAAATTTATTCTATCAAAAATATTGCGCAAATCACTTTCCGTTCCGGTCCCATTTTATCAGAATTTGATTTGGAGCGAGTTAATACAATAGTTTGCTTAGTAATGATAAAATCTGTATACAATACAATAAAAAGAAAAGATGTGACAGGTAAAAAAGACGAACCGGTTGCACATTGCACTTATAAACTAACCTAATGTTGTTCGCATAACCTGCTGTTATATTCTTAACGACATCTTCATTCAAGACGTAGTGCCGAATACAGCATTAGGTTCACTTACATCATTCATGCCACGACTTTGCAAGATCAATGTGCGCGTGGAATACTTAAAAGGACATTTTTTTTACTAAAAAATATTTACTTTCTTGTCTCACCTAAACACCTCGAGATCATTATTAATGTTGTAAATGGCGTAAAAGAGGAATTAATATGTGTGAATTACCAACTAAATTTACATTTTAATTTTTATATTAATGTGCTCCTAGTTGTGCTTCTCGTGGTACTTAAAATTTCTATTTTTTTTTAAAAACCTAACGATAACGTATGTAGAACCTTTCTACAATATTTTAACATTTCTTTTCTGATTGAGTGCTTATTGTCAGAAATAAATCAAAAGTAAAGAATATTTATTTCTGCTCGTTCCCGATAACAATCGATTGAAGTAAAAGTAAGAGTCACTGAGAATTTGGAAATTTTGAAAACCCTGCAGACAAGCCGCACAAGCACACCCAATGGAGCAGCAGTGAAAAATGCTTCACCCTATCGTTATCAGGATTGGGGCGTAGATATGCAAGTTTAAAACTAGTTACCATATTAGATATTAGGCGATTTCAATTCCTAATGCTCGCTGCCAAATGGTTAGGTTGTCCCTTATTTCTCCACTCAAAACTCTAAATCTAATTTGCATATTTAATGGAAGTAAATACGCTTCCACTAAGTTAATTTTTACACAAAATTCAATTTACAGATTGTATTCAGTTTCTTGACTGGGAGTTAACACATGTAAATCATCGAGCATTTGACATCGCCTTCTTCTTTCAAGTTTTACAATCAATTGGTAATTTTTAAAAACAAATTTCTTTTGATATTAAGAAATTAATTTTGTACAAAATCAGGAATGGCTAACGACGTGGAATTTGTCTTGCCAGAACAAGCAGAACTTAATTTCATAGAACATTACAGTCAGCATTACCTTTTTGACGGTACTACGATTGACGTTAATGCGCTGCATTACGAAGTACAAATTTACAAGCTTGTAAATACACTTTGAAGTTACGCTTTACAAACTCTAAACTCACTTTCTTCCAGGTAGTACTTTTGTATTTGATGATTACGCAATCTATCTACGCTGATTTGGCCAAAGTTGTTGCCAAAAACCCGAAAAAGTAAGTCACAGTATAAATTTATTAAAAGTTACTTCTACGTTCAATTAAAATTAATTAAAATATTCTTCCAGTTATCACAGGAAGTTGCTTAACGATTACCTGCAGAAGAAGCACGCTTTAATGGGGATACAAGGTTAAATTTGATAAAATTTCCAAGAGGCAGCTACAAATGTGGAGTTGAACGTCCAAAGCTTTCTTCCAATGGAGTTTATTTTCGAAAATAAATTGTACATTTAAAAAATTTATTTTGTAACAGTATTCACTATTTTCATGTGAACTTTTCAATTGTGTGAATATTAAATAGAGTAATAATGCAGTAACATTAAAAGACATGAAATATATTATTATTTGTGTAAATATAAATATGACATATTTATACATTTGGTAATAAAAGAAATTTTAAAAAAACTTTTATTATATTGCATATTTTCTTCACACTTGAATCAACTGATTGTCGATTACTCTGACAGCGACAAATGCCAGAAATGCGCCATAAAAACCAATTGAACTCAATTTACTTGCGTGACCTCTGCCACCCTTTCTCCTATGACCTGAATAATATGTTTTTTTTTGTTTTTTTTTTAATGAAGAAATATTTAAATTTGGTGAATAGAAATCAATAATTACCCGTGCACATTCCTGTGTCTTCATCAGATCCATCTAAACATTCCGGACTGTGGTTACATTTGAAGCGAACTGGAATGCACTGTCCATTATCGCATTGGAAGTGAGCGAATGAGCAAGTGCGGTTTATAGCAGATCCATCGTCAGCTGCGATACAAAAGTTGAAGTTTGTATTTGAACAAAAGGAGAAAAAAACTTACGACAGTCTGCCCTTTGTCCTTCGTCGGAATTATCTCCACAATCGTTTTCCATGTCGCAAACCAAAGTGTTAATGATACAATTGCCATTATCACATCGATAAAAGTCGTCGGCACAAATTCCACGAGCTAGCCAATAAAATAACAATTTCGGGTTTAATTAATTTGAAAACTCCACAGTGAATTACACAATTGAAACTTACAACAATCAGATTCATCAGAATTATCTCCGCAATCATCAGTTCCGTCGCAGACTAGTCGTGGAGGTAAGCAAGCGCCATTTGAGCATTCAAAAGCACCTCGAAGGCAACCGTCACTGCCAGCTTGTTCGTCTGGAATGTCTGTTAGTAAAATAACAAAACTCTCAATTAACTCAAGTTGATGTTTTGTTGCGAGTGAATTGTAATAATTAATTGAATTGTAACGAGCAAATTGAAAACAAATTATTCGTGCACTTTAAATAATTTTGTTTTACCTTGACCACAAATCGAAGAGACAAAACAAGTAATCCATAGATTTACAGAAATAAATATCTGAAAGTAAGTTATTTGTGCCATTTTTATACACCCTCACTCGTTAAGCTACGTTGCCCAATAGTGCACGCAAAAGGGAAGTTCTCCTGAAAACTTTTGTTGCAACAATAAAAGTCACGTTTTTTGGAATTTCCGGTCATTTTAAAATGCATCTATTATATGAACTACATGCAATAACATTTCAAAAAGTATTGCCAACAGCAATAAATCCGTTCAAAATTACAAACTACTGCATTTTTTACTTAATAAATCATCTTTTCTTAAGAGTGTTTATATAACATCCAACAAGATTTTAGATTTGTAGATATATTATTATTTTCAACTTACAATGGTATCTACTACCAAAACTTTTGAAAAAGAACAGTTTGCACAGCTGTTTTTTCATTTAACAAACCAGGTCACCACCCGACTTTCCTGCAACACACAGATCTGCGTCGCCAATCAGGCAATGCTCATGCTAAATTTTTTGCTCATCATTCCCAAATGAAGGACAAAGTCAACATAAAAACAAGCCTGACTCACCAGATAATGTGGTCGCATTACGAACAGGATAACTTTTAAAAATTCCTTCCTCATAAATTTAATTAGCGACGGATCCATGTGTTTATATAATAAGTCTATTGTAAGCGTTTTACTTTTTTCCTGTTGTTTTTAATTAATTAATGGTGCAATTTGCTTTAATGAGATTGAAGTAACGCATTCTTGTATCCATTTTAGGACCCTATTTTTAGTTGAACCAGTATTCAATGGTGTGAGATTTAATTATAGCTCGCAAACTTTTCTACAACGTCTTATTCTCATAAGTCTGCCGTTTTTCATGCTGTTTGCTTCTCTTTGTGCCTCCGTCTTGTGTAATTATGGAGTTAAAATGTTTGTTGTTGGTGTTATTAAGTTGTCAAAGTAAGTATTAAGTGAAATCAAATGTAATTTATCATCTTAAAGATGAGATACTACACGATTGTGATTCTCAATTTTCATTCATTAGTTGTAACAGTTATGTGTGCCAAGTCCATAGAAATCAGTGAAAAATTGCTTCAAGCGTTGAACGCTGATCCGGACTGTTTGTTAATGGAAAATATCCTCTTGTCGAACGCAGTTGCACAGTTACAGGAATGTATTCGTTTTACGGAAGGGTATATAGAAAAGGATGAACGCCACGGGCGAAATAAAATTCAAGCTTTCACAGTCAATATCTGCCAGTAAGGTCAAATATACATATATTTTTTAAAGTTTGTAAAAATTGAATTTCATTCAGAAAAAGATTTTATGAAAATTGTTTGGTTCCAAACGAGCTCATTTTAACCAAATGTTTACCACAAGAAAGTGAATTTAATATGCACCTTAAACACATAATGAATGGTATATCCGGTGGACTTAGATATGCTTGTTCAGATAATAGTAACTTAAAGGGTAAATGATGAGTAAAATGTTTGATTCAATTTAATATTTTTCAAACTGCCTTTTTCAAGATTTAAACTTCACAAATTGCGACAGGAATAAATATCACGTGTTCAAAAGTTGTGATAAGGATCACAAAGTTCTAAAAATGCTTCAAAATTGGACCAAAGCACCATTTAATGAAGAAAATTGCCGGTAATTTAATATTCTCAATGACATTCTTTCCAATGCTTATGTATAATATATTTTACTCATTTAAGTTTATTTTTCAGTGCTATTCTAGATCTCACTGGATGCGCAGTAGCAGCTTATAGAAGCTGTCCCGACAAGAAAATAACGAAATTTATTATAAATTTCACTATATCCACACTGAAAAACACTCCTTGTAAACAATTAGCTGATAAGTTAAGTCAGGCTAATACTGTCAGTTCCAATACCTTCCTGCTTTTATTACTCAGCTTTGCATATGTAACAACTATTTTATTAACTCATTTACAATAAAAATTAAAAATAATAAGTGCTAATTTCAATTATTTCCATAGTTTATAACTTAACAGAGTAAAAATTTAACACCAAACAATTAACTCTAGTTCTACTTAAACTGCTGCAATTCAGATGAAACCGCGAGTTTTGGATTGGGAAGTGGCTTTGTGAAGTTATCCGCACCTCTTAACCAATAGGTTTTCATTTTACCGCGGCCCTAATTTAAATAACTTAATTAAAACAACCTCATAACACATACTCAATAAGTACCTTCACTTCCCTCTCGCCACGGTATTCGTACTGAAACCCTCCGACAATTTTCAAAGTATTTGTTGTCGCTTCACTCATATGAATTTGCAAGGCTAATCACCAAATATTTTCAATTATGTAATTCAATTGTATTAAAGTCATTTTACCTAATGAGCTTGATTTCATGCGAGATGCAGTGTTCACTGTATCACCAAACAAGCAATATCGGGGCATTTGGAGGCCAACAACACCAGCAACACACGGTCCAGAGTGCATACCGATTCTGAGCATCAATAAACGATTAACTGAAGTGTAACGGGCATCGAAATCAACTATGGCAGCCATCAAGTGAAGTGCCAGCATGGCAATTTCAGATGCGTGCATATATCCATTTCGAACGGGTAATCCGCTCACAACCATATCTGTTTGTGATAGCAGTGAATGTTTAGAAATATTAGATAACTGTTAATTATTTCGTTCTTACATTCATCCCTCACAGTTTCCACTTTGTAAACATCGAAGTTTTCAATGATGGAGTCAAAACACACGTAAAGACCATTGAGTAAATTAATGACTTCGTATGGGGACAACTCTTTGGCCATTGACACAAAATCAGCAATATCACTAAAACAAACTGTTACCATTTCGAATTGCTCGGCTTCCACTTTCTTCCCGTGGATCATATCTTCTACTATCTTCTTTGGTAATAACCGTCCTAGTAATTCTTCTAATCTTTCTTTTTCAATTTGTAATTCCTTCGATGCATCTACAAACTGTTCTTCCAACTTCAATGAATACTGTTCCAACTTAAAAAAAAAATTTAAAAAAATCACATTAATTTTTATTAAAATGTAAAACAAGAAAGCTTTATTCATTACTCTTTTAATAAGTATGTCAACCAAATCTCCCTTCACTTGCTTGATGCTATTCAATTGCGAAAGAATTTCTTTAAATGTAGGTCTAAGCGCTTCAAATTCCTTCCAGCAACTATTCATCAACTGAACTAATCCCCTTTGTTCTTGATTGTCAATTGGAAGCTGTGATTTGTGAATGGCAGGTCTCATATTGTCTGTGGGACTGCCACCATAACTGACCCAAGTCTAGAAGTAAAACTCAAATAATTTATGCAATTTACTTCTCAAATCCAGAAACAGATCGGACTTTAGTTCACGTACGAGCAAATTGTAATTAAAATGTTTTTAGCTATTTTAAAACTTTTAATTTACTCTACATTAGAGAAATTAAGCCTTTCTCCTCTTTAATGCAGTCAAGTGATTAAGAGGTCACTTGATTATGTTATCAAAAGCCATTACCAAAACTTATCTAGTGACATTTAACCTTTTATTCATTACAGTGTCCAGATGGCTAACAGTCTTTTTTGTACTTTATACTTTAAAAAAAGCATAAAATTCATAATAAAGTGAGAGTTCATATTTAAATATTTCTGGATTTGAGGAAATTTTATTGAATTTAAAAAATATTCAACTGTTCTCAATCCTCTATTAGCCGGATCCTCTAAATTCTTTAACAAAATTATAATCTCTTCAGCAGATAAAACGTTTCTTTCAAGAGCGTAAGGCTGGTCTTCAGTGCACAACTCACTTATGATAATAGCAAAACTAAATCAAAGTTAAAATAAATTTAAAAAATAAAATTCAAATCTTTTTCCCCCTACGAATAAACATCCCCTGATTTAGTCCCTGGCATTACGTCTTCTAATTTGTCGTGTTGTCTGAGTAATTCTGGTGCAGTCCACAATAATTCACTAAAAATTTAGGATTCAACTACGGTCATCATAGTAAATAGTCATATAATTATTCCATTTAATTACCTTGGATTATTAAGTTGTTCGACTATTTTTGGTGCTTTTCTGATCGATGGAATACCAAATCCTCCAACACGAATGGACCACCGATTGTCCATTAAACAATTACTCGATTTCAGCTTTCCATGGGATCCTATTCCAGATTCGTGAATATATTCCATTCCTTTTGTAATATCTTTGAGCATTGAAAATTTCACATCCCAATCTAGTGGTACCTTATGGGTGCTTAAAACATCATTCAAACTACCCTAAATAGATAAATTAAAAAAATTTAATCTAAATAATAAACACAATTTGTATTTTCCTAACTTTTTGATAAAATTCGGCTAAAATACAAACTTGTGGTGCTTCTACACACACTCCTAGAAATGGAACAATGTTTGCGTGATTCATTTGGTACCGCAAGACGATTTCCATTCGAATGTCGTTGAATGCAATGTTGATGGACTCGCAATTCAACCTCTGAAACGACGCTTTAACTATTTAATACTAGAATTTATAATAATTCTCACATGCATGTAACATTTTTGGTTGTGCCAAACTACAACGTTTCTTGCTATTTCCTCAGGCAACGACCCACCGGACTCTGCACCAAACCGGCTTCCAGAATGTGTGGAACGTCCAGATGTCGGGGTTACGGATCCACTAACAGTGCTCATTTTCTTCCCTCTGAAAGTTACATCTTCCCACTTCACGAGCCAATCAGTGGACGTCAACAGTCTCTGCCATTCAGCTCTTAAAAATACTTCAACATTAATCAAACTCATTTAAATTAAATAAAAAAACAAACCGTTTCTTCCAATGGAAAATCAAACTCGTACAAAAGCATCCAACAAGCAGAACAAATATGACGATCGGACCGATAAGAACCGTTAAAATAATATTGCAGCTCTTTCCTGCGAGTCCTGCAGGACATTTACATTTGTTAGGAGATTCGCATATTCCTACACCGCAACCACCCCTACAATAATATTCCATAAAGTAGTTCTGTATAATTCAATACAAATTAAAGTTAACAAACTCGTACTCGCAAATTGCTTCATTGCATTGCGGTCCAGTATATCCAGGATGACAGACGCAAGTCTGGGGCCCTATGCACGTGCCTTTATCGCATTCTTGGCATATTGCTTGCGAGCAAGTGGGACCTGCATAGGCTTTGTTTTCCCAAAAAATCTGAGGAGCGTCTGGCCACGTTTCAAAGACAGATTTACAAACGCATCGATTCAAACTAATACACCGACCCCTTTCGTATTCGTTTTGATTTACTTCCGACGACTGATTTCCACCACATCCGTCCACACAATAATGTGGAAGTAACATGACCTCGATCCGTTTGACCAATAAATTTGGATCGGTTCTTCTTGTAATAGTCATGTCGGAAAATTGTCTACCTTGTAAATGTGAATTTTCCGATCTATTTATGGGTTTGCATTTATCAAAATCGGAGCAAATTTCAACTATTGTGTTTGGAACTTTTCTGATTATGTAATTCATTGTAAGACTCTGGTCACGCCGACTGATAATGCCGGCTCTCGAGTAAAATCTATGGGTTCAATGCCTTTTAAAATTCTCAGATTAAAGAATGAGAACTGCAATGTAAACCTCCGTCTTTCGATGTAGCGAGATTTTGGAAGTGTCATTTCACCGATTTCAGATTCGTTTTTAACTTCGAGTTCGGATTGTTGCAGTGTTTCTACCATGTACGTTTTGCCTTTGCTGTCAATTAACGTCAAATTCCTGCACATTTGAGCTGTCTACAGGGAAAACCACAGTAACTTCAAATAAGTTAATATAAAAAATACTTACAACAATTTCGTCCGAATCAGCTGCAGCATTTCGAACTGATATAACTGATACAACAGGGTCCTGGCGCTCCCCATCTTTCAACTTCACTCTTCCAGTCAAGCCAACAAACTCATCCTTTTACGGAACACACAAAAATAAATAAAAACCAAACCAATAAAATATCTCAAATTACATTTCTCATTTCAGCTGCTACTTCGTTTTCATGAATAGTTTTATCAATTATTATTCGTTTGTGAATTGCACGAGCAAAAAGAATAACTGCGTCATACCCACGAGCGTATTGCGAGACGTACTTAGAAAAAGAAATAAATTTACAAATTTTTAATTTTTAAACTTTGCACGTCTTACGTAATAAGGATAAACTTTAGGTATCCCTCTGTACAAAGTTCTATCCATCTCGAAAAATTTTTGATGGACATGTTGCCACAAATCACTTGTGTAATCCAACTGATGAATGCTTTGAAGAACCATCGTTCCAGCCATACCTTCAGTGCATGTTGGCAACTAAACAAAATTTGTAAATTTTAAGAAAAAAATAAAAGAAAAAAAAATTCACCCCTTTAATTCGACATATTGGATGACTATTGACAAATGGAAATTCCAAACCTGGGATTCCCAACATGATCCATTGGTAACCGTGCATCGGAGCTTTGCGGTTGCTAAAGAATTGCACTAATTTATCAATGTGTTTAGATAATTTGGAAATTACCGTATAGCTTGACGTAAGACCATGTAAAGAGCTGGCGATCGTATGTAGCAAAAATTAATTCTCGTTGTTTCAGGTAACGTGTGAATTCGTCTGTGGTAAGTTGCATTATCCCACTCCTTTTCTGGTCTTTGTAAAATGAAAACCTTTAAATAAAAAAAATTCTTCATTGGAGTTTTAAAAAATAAAAAAATTTTCTTACGTCAGCAATAATAGTGATTCTGTGTTTCTTCATTGCTTCAAAAAAAGTTTTCTCTAAATCTGATGTTTCAGACCGCAAAACGCTCTAAATTAAGCATATAAAATTGAAGATTGTTTAAAGGTTTGTGTAAAAATAGTAGTTTACAATTGCATTCCATTTGCGGTCGTTAAGAAATTTTCCTAAAATATCGAAAAACTGATTTGCTGCTGTCGAAAGACGAACAAAATATTCCTATCGGAAATAAAATTTATAATCAAAAAACAGAAAAAAACCTTTTTTTGGTTTTTTTAATTAAATGCACACCGCATCAATCCTCTCTTCCTGTTCTCTGACACCAATTAAAACAATCTTGTCACGACTAATCAATGGATACAAATCAGCAGTCAGACTATCCGACATAAAACCAATTATAGCACGAATTTTTTTATGTGGAAAATTCTATTTTCAAAAGAAAAAAAAATTTAAAAAAAAATAAATAAGAGTAAACAAACTGCAACAGTACCTGCCCCCTAATAGAAAGTTTCCTAAATTTTGATGTTGTTGTGTACAGATCCAACTTCGTGTCGTAACCTTCAATGAACAGCCGTCTGTCATCTAAAAATCCGATTTTCATTAATAATTTTATTATGAAACTTCTTTCGACAAGACTTACCAGGAAAAACGGGCAAATAATCTTTCAACATTTCTTTTCCTAATCCATCATTAATATCCTCAACCGCAAATCGCGCAAATGTCTCAATCAATGGATCAGGATGCGAAAACACTCCGGTAGATTTTAAATGACCAAACACAGCCATGTGGATGTCACCTTTGAAAAATAAGCAGAAAAATAAAAAAATTAAAATTAAATTACTACATTCATTTACTAAATAAATACTGTATTAAAAAAACCTGTAATTTTAAAAGTAGTGTTGGTGCAATTCTTCTCTACCCACTGCAACTTGCTGATGGAAAAACATAACTTGACTTCATCGACCACTTGCACTACTGATCCAAAGAAAGTGCCAACACCGTTCACAATATTACTTTGTTCATCCTCATCAATGGCAATATTTTCTGGAATGGTTGACACTTGAATATCCAAATTGCTGTATTGGCCAGTGTAAATTCTTTCTCCTTGGTCATCCACCATGACATAAGTGATGTTGGAAATATGAAAATTAGCACTAAAAGTGGGAACATTTATCCGGCCAAAATTTTCGTATAAAATTAGTCGACTCGCCAATTGTTCTAAAAACATTTAAAACTAAAAATCGGTGAAATTAACAATCTGAATTAAATTACCGCCAATAAAAAATTTGTCAGTTAGAGCAACAGCTTTGCTCTTGACAGCACATTGTGCATCGTATGTATAATACTCTTTTTCTTCGATGTCAGCTAATTGCCAAGGATAGCTGCCTTCAATGTACAATCGAGGCCCAGACATTTTCTTTTTCACGGGTTCGGTAGGTATTCCGTCGGGAAATGATTGTTTAATGCAAACTAAATCAGTGTAGTCATTTGGGACTCTATTCCAAAAGCCTCTCGGTATTAATAAAGTGGCATTGAGTCCAAATTGTAATGTGGTCTGTGTTGTTTCTTCCAAAATCCTTACATCGCTGAAAGACACCAGCCCTTCTTTAGCTCTTTTCTGAAGAATTCGATCATTAGTTCGTTTAGATATTTTTACTTCCTTGCCAGATAATGTCGCCTGAAATATAAAATGTTTTTCATATATTTCACAAAAAGAAAAAAAAAATTCTTCATTCTATTAAATTACCCGTGTTTTATACAAAAATCCGGCTTTCAGACTCGTTCCATAAAAATCTTTCAAATCATACGACAAAGTTACTTCAACCATCAATGTTGAAGCAAACCCAGTCGTAATTCTCGTGTCATTAAAATCCACAATTTCAAGCGACAAATTAAACGGCTGATTGGCAGTAATATTTTTAAAAATTTCAGCTTCGTCTATCCACCTCACACCCGCAACAGGAGCTGTTAATTACAGCAAATTAAGACAAATAAATACAAAAACAGAAATAAATAATTACGGTCAATAACGAAAGCATGTGTTGTTATTTTTGTAAAGGGACTCATATCAAATTCCGACATAAACAATTCGAGTTCAAATTTTCTTCTAATTGTTTTAGTCACTGGTCCCTTGTGCATCAATCCATGCGATATCAGCATATTTCCCGACACTGGGTGTTTTTCTAAAACAACTTTCGGTCCTCCTTGTATTTTAGGATGAGTCGAACAAACAACACTAAAATATCAATAAATATATTTAAAAAATTAAAAATTTCGGATTTCTCAATTTTTTACCTCTGATTTTGAGGATCTAATCGGGTGGGAAACCAAATAGGTTGATCTATGTGTTTTAATTCGCATAATTCACCTTTGTATGTATCTTCATACGGCGGATCAGGAATGGACGAAAGTCTAAAATATCGCCTTTCTTTCTGGGAATAAAAGGCATGATCGGAACGGATCACTTTATCTACAGTTGATTGACCATTGCAGATGAAAACAACAAGCGCTTGGGTGATTTGCATGTCAGCGCTAACGCTGTAAATTGTGTCTTCAAACGGTGGTATGTATTTCGGAGGCTGGTGGTCGATAAAACTCGACATATCTTCGTCCGTAGGAGTCAAACAAAGTCGAACCGAAGGCGTTTGCCTTTTAGATTTGGTGTTGTTGTTTGATGCGGCTGAAATACACGAAATAATGCTAACGTGATTAGAATTTTGAATGAATGGCCGAAATTACCTTTTATTTGTGGAATTATAAAGAAAATTAAGAATGAATGTCGAAGAAAATGCATGTTAGCGGATGGCACAATTCGAATGTCAAATGTATTTATTTTTTGTTGTCGTCGTTTCATTGTTTTGTTGTTATTTTTGGTTGCAATGATTCAAAATAATGAATCTCAAAAATAAAACTTGAAAAATTTATTTCATTGTTAAATAAAGCGTAAAAATTACAACATAAGTTTTAACTTTTCAATATGTTCCAGATGTTATTGTTGCAAATAAATCAACAATATATTATTTAAAAAATTTATTCAATTATTATTAAGAATGTTATTTTATTCAAAAATTCCTCTCTTATAGCTGAAAAATATTTCCTGCTTGAATCTCACCTGCAATACTTACAACCTTACATGTCTACAATGTCTTAAAAATTAAAGCATTGTTTATAAATCACAAAAATTTTGCTATTGGCTGAATCATTCGGTCGTTAGAAAGCTGTCTTTCACGATGGCCTTCATTTCACTGCCCTGCTTAATAATTATTCTCACTTCTACCGTCAATTCGGGTAAGAAAAATAAATATCTAACCACAGTTTCATGTAAGCGTTCAAGATTTCGCGGAGTTAAATGATCTTTCACGTGTTCTCAGCTCAGGTGAAAGAGCAACCATGACGCACGAACAAAGAAACATTACAGATCTTATTTGCTTCTGTTTACTTGTAAATATAATCAATGTTGTAATTATAAGTGTAATTTTAAACGCACTTAACATACAAATGTAATTTAAAGTTAATTACCGTGTTTATATGATTGAAATACTCCCGATTTGTATCCGGCGCGAACGAACAGCAGCTGGGGAGGGGAATAAGTGGTTCCTCATTCGGCGTCAGTTGGCGCCAGTGTATCTGTTGAGATAAAAAAATGCGGGAGATTTGAATTTGAATAAAAAGTGATTTAATTCTCTTATTAATATTTAAGGTTTGGCGGATGCATTGAAGCCTCCAGAATTCAGCAGTGAACCTCCTTTTCGTGTTGAATTCTCAAACAGCACTGGAACTAAAAT
>JAQIXT010001608.1:0-14657 GCA_034700445.1 Stenotaenia linearis
TAGTTAACCCTTCGTCACTTCATTCGATGGAATTATTATCAAACTTCACTTGGTAAGTTCGTTTAATTTTTAATTTATCAATTCATGAATAATTAATTAAACATTCCTCAATCACCTATTGACACAATAAATAACTAAATACATTTAATCATTAAACCATTAGTACGGATAAACTTTATTTTTCAACCGACTAAAAATACGCTTAAACGCATTACGAAAATCCTTCCTCAATATAGCGTATATGAACGGATTTACCGCCGAACCAGTGTACAGCAATGGTGCAGTAAAAGTATTGAGCCACGGCGGATTAAGATCAAGTGCAGGATAAATCGCTTTGGCCACTCGAAGCGTCGACCACAACCCAACGGTCATTCCATAAGCAATAACCAACACAACAAGACTCTTCAACAGCTTGGAATCAATCTTATCTTCATTGCTCCCATCCTCCTGCTTCACACTCTTGATGTTCTCCTGCGACTTCTTTACAGCGCGAAGTATAATCACTGTACAAACAATAATAGTCATCTGGGGAAGGAAAATAAACACAGTATAATTGATTGTAGTAAAAAGAGTCGAAAACCAAGTTCCAGCAGCCCAATGCATGCCACAACCCGCTTCCCAGTAATCGTAAATATTTTGACCGACAAACGTTGGAAGACTTGTTGAAGTGATTCCCGCTAAACTAGCAGCAATGATGACGAGCAGAACACGACTTTTTGTAACGTGAACTGGGTAATGGAAAGGCCAAGTTATTGAAAGTGCTCGGTCGATGCTGATCAGTGCAAGAAGTTGGGTGGTGTTAATAATGCAGTAGTAGTTGAAGAATTGGTGGAAGTCGCAGCCGGTGATTCCAAGAGGCCAGTAGTCAAAGGAGATTGCTATGGCTGCGGGTATCATCACGCAGATGCTGGTTAGTAAGTCGGTCAGTGCGAGGAAGAACGTGAAAAGGTTTGGTGTGTAGAGTTTGAGTTCTTCTGTAGTTGCTATTGCTACCATTGTGGCTGTGTTTCCAATGATGGCGATCACTGCTATTATTGATATTACTGTTGTGAAGATCGTGTTTACGTACATTGGTCTTGGGATGGGATGATCGTACATGATGGTTGTAACGTTCCCCATTGCTGAGACTCGAATGAGTTCAGCATTCAGTTAGTTAATGTTTGAAGTTAGTGGTTAATTATTTAAAAAAGTAATCAAGTTTTGTGCTGATGTTTATAAGAACAGACAATGCAATATAAGTAATTGCAATGGTTTAATGATGTAATGATATAATAATTATAGATGAATTTATAAAAAAGTGTATAAATCGATTTGCGTTCCATCTGTTTCCGGGATAAGTTTAGAACATCGCTGTCTAATTTCTACTACTATGGCTAAACACCAACTCCGAGGTTCAAGTCCTTCTCCCGGAAACTTTGCCAATCTGGGGATCTTTAACATGCAGAAAAATCATCTGATCACAGGACTGATGGCTTTAATTAGTCTGATGCAATACTACTAGATTTTTCTTGCACAGTAAAATTGCCTACCTTGGTCAGGTTTAAAGCTTGAATCCTTAGGTTCAGACGTGAGCACAGTAACCACTGGTGTTTCTCCTCGAGAATTCTTTCTCGAGAATTTCTAGAGAAAAATGGAAATTTTAGTCATCTTAATTCTCGAGAAATGTTTAACTTTTTTCTCGAGAATAAATATTTTTGAGAATTGCCACAAATTTGTAAGTTATAAGGTATTTTAAGATAGAAAACGTTGAACTATACAACTTAGTTTGTTTTTCAATGTTAAACTCCATGGAAAAAAGTGCTATCTTTAGCAAATGGGCCTTTTCTTTTAAATGTAGTGCTGCAACTCGTACAAGGAGACCACATGAATAAGACAATCATGAATTTGGTCGAATTTTTTTTATAAACAGAGAAATATTATATTACTACTGACACCCGTTGTTGACAACGCGAGGAATTTTTTATTTTTTATTTTTTTTTCTGTTATTAATTTGAAGATGGCAGAAAATATTTCTTTTTTTGTTGTGTAACAATTGTTACACTTGCAAATAATGGACTATATCTTTGGTTATTGTTATAAATAATAAGTTTAATTTTAATAAATGGAGCGTGCAATTAGATTTGTTAATGTGTGCTACAGAGTAGTGAGGAAATGAAGATAGTGCGTGTAGTGCATTCTGCACTTGTTAATTTTACAAATAATGTTTTAACTGTTTGTATTGGTTATAACATGACAAACCAGACGTACATTCATTACTGCAAATGCAAGTATAGTACATTCTTATCAATTCAATCGCTGACACAGAAATTGATACTGGGTGTTAGTATTATATAATGCTAAAATATAATTCTAATGACAATTAGGAAAAAAATATTATTGTCCAAAATTGGTTATATTTGGTAGGAGTCAGACATCACCAAATCTGTCTGACTTCTGCTGTAACTTCAGCAACAATATTTTTTTTATTTGCCATTGAAAATTTCTACCTTGGCATAGTATTACAATGATATTCTTCTGCTTATAAAAATACTTCAGCCAAATTCTCGATTGGCTTATTTGAATAGTCTCCTTGTCAGTTTAAATAAGGAGAAATATGTTTTTCCTAAATTTTTGATTTTATCAGTATTATTTGAATAAATTTCAATCAAATTGAATTTTTATCAATTTAATCTTTAGTAATTCCTAAAATGTAATTATTTACTCCTGTTGAATTGTTTTAAGACGTTTTTCGTTTCAAATCTTACATTTTTATGGATTTCTCAAAAATTCCCGAGAATTCTCGAGAAACTGAGCAAATATTTCACTCGCCTCGAGAATTACAGATAGGCAAGATATGAGAAACACTATAGTAACCGCTGAGCTGCTAATGCCAGCAATAGAGGAAGTCGAGATATTGCTTTACATTGCCAGTGGCTGCTAAAGCCATATGAAACAAAATACTTTGCACAAGTCAAAATTTTCACATAATCCAAATATTTACTCAAGTCAAAACCTTTGAAATGGTCAAATGGAGTTGAAACAAGGAAATGAAATAAAACCTGAAAGCAGATGAAATAAAAAGTGAAAGAAAAGAAATCCAGGTTGAGATGAATGGCTGTAAACCAACAAGAGAAATAGAAAAGCCATAACCCAAAACACCAATGAGGTGCACAAAAGATAAAGAACCCAGTGAGAACCATAAGGATATAGTGTGTTCGTCTTATCCCCTCTTACAGAACATATGGGCCGGAATCACTTCCTTTTGACATCAGTGAGGCCTGCAAGCTATCCAAAACACACTTAAAGATTGAATAAAAATTTGTAAATTATTATTTAAACCTTCTAAATTTGAATAGAAAGAGGTATGGCATTATGACCAAAAATAGAATGAATGATCAATGGTAATGGTTACTTCAATTGATATCATTTGAAGCAATAGAAACCAGTAGCCAAAAAAACATGGATGATATCTATGAATTGTGTGATAAATTGTCGATTTGACATTAAAGAAATATTAACTTTTTTCGAATTATCTTGAATATTTTTAGCAAATCTAATCAGTCTCTTATTTATATACAATGAACAAACAAAAATTTCTTAACACCTTTAGTCATCTCTACAACATATAAAAAGTAGTGGAATTGGGTTGAAGTAACTTTATTTTGACTAAAACGAGTCTTAGAAAGGGTTGAAAAGTGGAATCAATCCCATGAATATGTAAATATTTCAAGTGACACCATCTTTAATTATTAATTAAAATTTATTCGACGGTATGTGACCACAAGATCACCATCATACATCAATAAAATTTTGTATAATGAAACAATATTACAAAAAGTAGAAATACAATAATCACTTAACATTAATAATTTTACATAACAAATCCATTAATGATTACAAAACCACTTCAATACAAATAACTCAAATGTGATGAGACAAAATTTGAATAATAATTTGCAACGCCGACTTCAACGTAACTTCCTGCAACGAGAAAAACGGCAGTTGCACCCTCTCAGCTTCCTCCCCCAACCGAAAATACTTCTTAACATCAAGAAACAACTTCTTATCTCCAAACATAAACATCTGACAAGCATACAAAAACGCAACTTTATAGCAAACATTCGGCGTAAACCGATCGTCCTTCTCAACCGACTGCAGAAACTCTTGAAACGCCTCGATACTTTTCTTAGGAAAATCATTCACGCGTCGCAGAACATCCGCTTTCGTATACAGAAGTTTTGAGTTCTTCGGAAACGTCTTCAGCGCCAATTCGATCTGCTCCAACGCGTCCTCGTCGTTCTCCTCAAAACAAGCAAACTGCACGCAGTACAATTCCTGAAAATACTCTTCTTCCGGATACTTAGCCGCGGACTCATCGAGGAATTCCAAATTAATCGCCGGCAACATCAGATACGCCAAACAAATCCGAATATTTTTGTCTAACTCGGACGTTTTGCTCATTTCCTGCCGTCGGAGCAACTTCTTCGAGACATCCAGCGCCATTTTTTTATCATTTCCAGTGAAGTGCGCAGTCACAGCCTCGATTTTCAAGCACTGCGCAAGCTCCTTTACGAACATCGCGTTCGCTTCTTCGCCTACGGAATTCAGAAACACGATCGCTTTAGCGTAATGTTTGCACGCCATCTTGAGCCGTTCCGCCGTCTTCGATCCTTTAGCCGTGTATCTATTAATGGCCGGGACGTCGAACGGGTAGGAAGTGCTGAGCATTTCCCAGAATGCATTGGATTTGACGCTCCTCATCTCGCATTCTTTGATCAGTTTGTTGAACTTGTACACGCAAGACATGTATTGCGTCGACTTGACGTCTCTTAACGCGATTTTGCGACATCCGTCTCTCGCGTCGTTCATCTCCTGGATGGTAGGATTCAACTTAATCGCTACATCGTAATGTCGTAAGGCGTCTTCGTGCTTTCTAAGCGCTTGGTAAGCGCACGCCAACCGGTAATGGCCGCGAAACCACGTGGGTCTCAGCACAACGGACTTCTTTGCATCGTTTTTAGCATTCTTCTGCACCTCGTATATTACTATCAAGTCAAAATCTTCCATATCGAACTCGGGAAACAAGATTTTGTGAATCTCCATCGACAGTTCAAGCGCTTTCGAACTCGGTCTTGAGAAAGTTGCGGCCAAAGCTGCAGCCGAGCGGTTCGAATACAAAACCGCTCTATCAATTTTCGATAATTTCTCATAACTTAACGCTTCGCAGTAAAATTTAATTGCGCTAATATATTCCCCTTCCATATAAAACTTATTCGCCGTTCGCTTCAAATCATCGACTCTAATCGGTGTCTTAAAACCGGTTAATCTGTCGCTGCTTTCGGTTTCCTTTATCATCGCATAAACATCGGCCGTTCTGAGTTTCCGTAGAGTGAGCGGTGGTGCTCCGAAGTGGGTCAAGATGTCTTCGATTTTCTTGGTGATAACTTGTAATTCGCTGTCTGGTAGACTGTATCGAGGATTGCAAGTCATCTGAATGCGGATTAAAAGTAATGAGGTTATCATGTTGTTTTCACGTCTCTTCAAATCGGCTGATAACGTGTCATCGAGGTCGACATTTTGTAAAATTCTGCTCAGAGTTTTCAAGTTCCATTCGTCGGATTTGTTGAGGTGGAAGTCGATTCTCTTCTCGTACATTGCTCGTTGGTAAAAGACGTTCATCGATGTTGTTATTAAAAGTTTTTGTTCCATTTTGGCTTTTTCCCATTCGGTGTTTGTGAGCGATTTCCAGCGGTTGAGGAAAACCGTTCTGAGCACTGCGCATGCGTGAGGGAAGTAGAAGCAGTTGACTTTTAGGTAGTTTTGTGAAAAGCGGTCCATCTGGGAGAAATGTTTGCTTTTAGTACTTAAATTAATTTACTTTAGAGTGAAATGAGTGTTTACTTACCTTTTGAAGTTTTTGTTTCAATCTGAGTGAAATTTGGAATTTCAGAGACTTCTTATCGAAGTTTATATCAGTAAGTCAACTCTGGAGAAATAACAACTGATAATGTTGTGAGGATACAATGGTTATTTTTAAAAAAGTGTCTGTTTATAAATCAATCAATTTTTTTTCTTGTAACATAGTTTTTGTAGTTCAATTTGGTTAAAGATTAATTTTTATCTGAGTTCATATCAAAATGAAAGTTATTATAACTTAATTGATTATTTCATCATGAGAAGTTAGTAATGATTTTGATAATATTTTTGGTTTCGGTTGCTTTTTCTTTTAAACTTTATGCAAAACTTGATTAAATTTTGATTTTGCACTGTTCATAAAATAAAGTTTTAAACTATTAATCTGATCGTTTCTTTATTAACTCGGAAGTAGTATATGGGTACCTATAGAGCCAGAGGGGGTAGGGGTGTAATGAGAGAGAGAGGGGGGAAGGGGTATAGTTGCTTGACTGGAGAAGGGCGAACTTGTTTGAAGTTGAGCAAGGATCATAGGGGTCGAGACAATGAAGAGCAAGGTCCTCATTTTTTAAATATAATAGATTTTATTGCTATTAAGAAACTATATACATTAGATCAATTTAGGTTAATTTGATTAAACTCTTTGTTTATAATTAGTAGTGGTATTAAAAATTTTTTTTTTCTTTGAAAATTAAATCTAATAAAAATCCTAAAAATCTAATAAAAATCCTAAAAATCTAATAAAAATCCTAAAAATCCTAAAAATCTAATAAAAATCCTAAAAATCTCATAAAAATCCAAAAAAATCTAATGACAATCCTAAAAATCTAATGTAAAATATAATTCAATGAAAAATGGCTAAATGTTAAAGTTATTGGGGAGAAAAACAATAAAAAGACCAAAATTTCATGGTAATTACTATTATTTTCTTAGGTTTTAATAATGCCAAAATTTACATGGTGTAGACAGTGGAACCTGGTGGCGGGATTGGCATACTGTCTGTCCCTGCCATTTTGACCCGTAAGATCGGGTCTTTACTTTAGGTGGTCTTGATGCATACACTATTTTGTTTTGAATATTTAAAATTGATGTGTTTTAACATCAAAGAATAAAAATTGCAAAAACAATTCCATTGTTGTCCAATCTGCAGCCAAATATGATTTTTTCAGCAAATTAATTTGGGAACAATTGTTAATTCTTACCATTCAATCTAAAACATCAAAGATGGTAGTACCCTATGATTAATCAAATGATTTAGTCTAAAGAATTTATTCAAAAATAAATTCTTAAAAATCAAATTGTATAGTAAAACTCTTACTATAAAAGACCACTTCTTGTTGCCACAGTGCCAAAGTTTATTTAATGATATGTGTTATCATAACTAATGAAGATTTTATACATTTTATTGGCTGGTAATATTTAAGTAACAAAGTAATTTAAGAAACATGAATATGGTTTTACAGGTTACACCGTTTTATACTTAGACTTAATGAACTAAGATAACACTATAAGTAATTAAAACCTGACAAATGTTTGGTACTTTTTTACCCAAATGGAGTCAAGATAGAGACAAGTAAGTTATAAGTAAGTTTCATTCCAGGACTATATACCAAAATGTCTGAAAACTTTTCTAAATGACAAGTGAGAGCATTGATTATGAGTCTAACAATAATTGAACTATCTGAACTGGAAATAATCCTACAATTTTCACTAAGTAGAATTACTTCAATCACAAATTTCAAACAACTGCTACTCACTTAATGCATAATTGATCATTCTTTCATTACATCTCAAGAAATTATTTATAAACTTACTTAGAAAAGGAAAAAGTAATCAACTTTATCCTGACATAGTTATTACCAAAGAGCAACTGATGCAACTCCCCATTGCAAGATCAATCAAAATACATCCCAACTCGCACAAAAATCAAACCATTACATTCACCACTGAACCGCGAGCACCAGATCAAACCACACGAATCATAAATCCTGCTCCAACCATGGGCAACAACGCGACGACCATCATGGGCATTCACGAAGAACACAGACCCTTCTTTATGAACATCATCTTCTCGATAGCAACAATCCTCGTCGCAATGGTCGGATTCACGGGAAACTTGGCAACGATGATCGCAATCGCAACGACGGAAGAACTCAAACAATACGTCCCAAACGTCTTCACCTTCTCCCTCGCCTTCACCGACTTCCTCACCAGCACTTGCGTCATGATCCCGACGGCCGTCGCATTGGCCTACGACTACTGGCCGTTCTACAAAGAAGGATGCGATTTCCACCAGTTCGTCACTTACTTTTGCATCGTTTACACGACCCAACTCCTCGCTCTAATAAGCCTGGATCGCGCGCTGTCTATTACGTGGCCGTTCCATTACCCAATACACGTGACCCGGAACCGGATATTGATCGCGCTCGCTATATCGACGACTGCGGCGCTCACCACGTCCACGATTCCGCTCATAATGAACGTTGACGCTTACGATTACTGGGAAGCGACTTGCGGCGTTTATTGGGCCGCCGGGACGCAAATGTCGATGCTTTACGCGTATATTAATTATACTGTGTTTATCCTGTCGCCGCAGTTTATTATTATCATAAATACTGTTATTATAATTCGGGCCGTAAGGAAGTCGCAGGGGAACGTGAAGACGGTGCAGCAGGGGGATAAGAAGGAGGAGAAAACTGATTCGAAGTTGTTGAAGAGTTTGATTATTTTGATTATTGCGTATGAGATGACGATTGGGATTTGGGCGGCGTTGAGGATGGTCAAAGCGAGCATGCCGTGGACCGATGTCAATCCGCCGTGGATCAATACGGCGACGACGCCGTTGTTGTTTGCTGGGTCGGCTGTGAATCCGTTTATTTATGCGATATTGAGAAAGGATTTCCGGAATGCGTTTAAACGTATTTTTGTAACGATGAAGAATAAGATTTCACCGTTGTGAAGTTGGAGTTCATTTGTTATGATTGTTAGAAGTTGATTTGTTGTTGTTTTGTAAGTAGTGTGCAAGTTAAGTTGAGGTTTCTGCAGTTGGAATTAGTAAAAATGTAGAAGTGTGTAGATTGATACTTTCCATTGTTATTTGTGATTTCATTCTTACAAAAGTTTTAATAAAGCATATAAATATCACAGAAATCGTTTAGAAACTCTGTAAAATCTTTAATCGTTTCAAAAATCTATTGTCATGTGGGCTTCCACACTCTCTGTCTAGGCTAATGAAAGATGCCATCGTCGGTGCACAAATAAGTGATGCAGACACTTGATTCGGTGAAGTTGCTTTATTCATGAGCCCTGCTGAGTCCTAGAGCGACTATGACTAGTACACTACGCTAGTCACTACACTGGCTTCTGCAAGCCACAGGCATCATAATTTGAGATCTCCGACAACTACAACATCTTTCAATGCTTAAGGTTAGACAGTGTGCACAAATACCATCCCGTCTCATCGGGCGTTTGTGACTGGCTTCCGAGATTTCCGTTGTCTAGGAGTGCAGAGGGTCCCTGGTCCTTGGTGCACTAATAGTAATGAGTTTACACATGCAACATTCATTGTGAAAGTATGGCTTTATTGCTAAACCGATTGAAGTGCGAGCCTTTGTGGCTGCTATGTCTTGGTCCCACGCCGACGCTATCACGCTGGCAGGGCCAAAGCTAAGATTCCCTGACTTGCATCGCATCTCAACACGTGCCACTTACACTATCACCCCATAGGCATGACTCCGTGCCATCAGGCTTCATTGAGCATCGGAGCAGAGAGCGAGCCATGAAGCATACATCAGTACCGGAAGAGCTCTCCTTCTCGGCCTTGCTCTTATAGCCTACGGTTGACCACATGCTTCGGGTATGTGGACCAATCCGGTCAATGCTCACACGACAGACCGGTGGCGTCTGGCAGTCACACGTTTCATGCTTAGGAGTCAATATTGGCATGTCGGTATCACAAGTAATCTGGGCTGCCTCACACCGCACTCGGACTACAATCTAAGGGGTAGCCAAACTAAATGCAAGGGCTCAAGGAAGGGGCATTCATATGCGCAGAGAAATGGGCAACCAGTGAAAAATGGAAAAGGATGGCCAGTTTTAACTTGCATACAGATGGCCAACATGATCGGCGCAGACATGAAAGTAACTTTCTATAAGGCTCCCTGTTATCCACTTTGTCTGTGCCATGCACTTCCGAATAGGAAGCAGTGGATGATGCAATATGCTTATATGCAATCTTAAAAATTTGTACCAAACTATGTACTGTTTTTCAGTATAAATTTTGTCCCAAAATATGCATAGGAAATTGGTGTAAAAGTGCTCTTAAAATACTTATTTTACACTTCATTCACCATTTTTTCACTGTATTTTCAGTGCGAATGAAAACTTTAGCAGTGCAAGCCCTACAAAACACTTCTTTTACTCCTTTGTTACTCCTTGCTTTTTAAGAGTGACGGCCAGTGCCGTTTGGTTCACGTCGGCGGTCACAGGATCACCTGCGAAAAATCAGTTGGTAATGAGGTACAAGGATGAGCATAGATGTTTGAAATACATTTTTAGTGACCTCAGTCTGTAAAATAGGTTAAATATTACATTGTTCAAATTTATCTAATAATTGTTCAAGTAAATTTTTATAAATCATATAAAAATTTTAAGAGCCCTGCCCTGCACTTCCTTATTGGGTCCTTGGCAACATGATGGCTGACCTTTTTAAAAATTAAATAGTTTCATTTAATTCTACTTGATGGCGCCACATTTCATTCGCCCGCTTTATTTCTTCACAACAATCACAACACTTTCAACTGGTAAGTACACTTAAATATTAAAAGAATTCCCCTCATTTAATCTAGGTTGCTGAAATAGATTTATGGATACAAAACCAGATTCACAAATGTCATGCAATTCTTAACTGATGCACATCACGAAGATCTCACGTGACTCAAATTTTCCTGCCAACTCATGCAATTTATAATTTATTTTCCTTAAAAGCTGATTAAAAACATAAATCTCTTTGACTAAAACAAAAAATTTTATATCCCAACTTACTTTGAACAAACGTCTCTAATTGCTGGTATCGATCTACGTATAGTTCAGATAGAGTTCAAGCTTGGTTGACTTAATCCAAGATGGCGCCACCAATTTGAATTATCTTCTCAGAAATTCTCTGAAAAGTTTATATTTTTAAAATTTTATGGAATTTCCATTGACTTTTGTTGAATGTTTATCTCTTTTACGGTTCGACGTGAATAAAAGCCAATTTTGATTTGTAAATTAGCCAATTAATATTAAACATGTGAATCTTCATTGAACGATGTTAACGGGACTCTCCATTAGTCAATGCATAGGGGAAGAGGAGGGACTTTATACCGTAGAAGGTCTATGCGTTAGTTCTTCAGGAGGCCAGTTAACTGGTTACGCAACCTAACCACATAGTCCAGTGGTCAGTTGCGTCCTTCTGGATGCCCCCAGTGGCCAATGCTATTCTCTAAGAGAGAGTAGCTAAGTAGGCCAAGAGGCCTAGATGGTTAGTGTTAGGCTTAAGAGTAGGAGTAAGTAAGATAAGGGTAAAGAAGAGAAAGAGTGAGAAGTGAGAGAGAGTTTATTCTGTTCTTCTCGTAAGGAAGAAAGAAAACTTCTAACTTAATACTAAAATATAGCAAAGTAAGAAACCTCTGTAACATACCTTTGTTACAAGTAACAATGATCATCCGGTGTGACACAACAGGTCATTATTATAAAAAAGAGAATAATAAACAAAAGAGCGAAGAACATAAAAAAGCTTAAAACTATGCTTAAAACTACGCTTAAAACTACGCTTAAAACTACGCTTAGAAGTGAAACAAATGTCATGTGTTTGAATTGTTTGTTATTATCATCCCATAACAACAAACTGTCAATGTATTCCAAACAGCATTGGCTGTCAATAGGGCTTGTCCCACTGTCCACTATTTCTCTAACTGCTTGCGATGGGCAAACAGGATAATAGTGAACCAAGAGCAGTTTGCAGAAAGTTATCTATCCACCAACGTAGACAAACCAACTCCTTCTCCATATGAATCCGAACTGTGGACCAACCCTAAGCATTGCCATGGGATGAGAAAAGTGAGAAATTGCTCGGTTTTCTCAAGCTTTGGCCTCGCTTGTATGTGAACACCAGTACACAGGATCGAGACTTACCAGTCATGACCACTTGTAGGGTTTGCAGGGCCTGACAATATACCTGAGTGAACTGAATTACTTGTTCGTTACTCCATCTTAAATTGTGGACCAGATTTCTGCTGGCCTCCAGATGGAGAGTTCGGAAGTCAGTCACGAGCTAACAAAACAACACAATTTTATATTTACAGCTTTCAGAAACTTTATGGTCCTGTATAATAACTATCAAATAAACAAGTGGGGATTCACAAATAAGAATGAAAATGTTGAAAAATTACATCCAAGTGCTATTCAACAAGGTGCTAAAAAATTGTTAATTTTTTATCTACGTCAGAGCAAAAACAGTTACAATAGCTCAGTGGTGTTCGAAAATTACCACAATTCTCTAATCGTATTAGAGCAAAACTGCATCGTAAAAGTACCATGTTATATAAAGGTTACCATAATCCAATCGAAAAGATCAATCGAAAGTGGATCTTGCGGTAGACATAATCTGGATCATCCAGATCACTCGACTAGTATCAATTCCAACCACTAGATGTCAGCCAATCCTTCTCTAAGGACATCCAAAATCGATCAAAATCGATCAAAATCGAAAGGACCCAAAAAGCCAAACCCATGAGATTCACTCCCTTGAGCAAATCCACTAATTTCCCACTCATCAACATTTTTATCAACAACAAACACCGAAAAATAAAAATCAATTCACATTTTTTTAGATAACTTTCATTAATATTGGAGATCAAACAACGCCATATTGTTGATGACGAATTTCTCATATAAAAATCATTTATTGCTGGTCTTCTTTTATTATGTCATTGCTCATTTCATTGGTTTCGATAAGAACTGTGATAAAGAAAGAAAAAGATATTGTGTTGGCTTCTTCACATTCCTTTTATACGTGATGGAAGTCGTAAAATCAAATTGAACTCATTCTTGAATATCAACTTTGGGAATTATGATGGAATCCTTACTTTCCTGGTCTTATTAGCCCAAGTTTGAGGTTGATGTGGTTATATGTGGTTATGACTTTTAGTCTTTGGGTCGTTTGTTTGTTATTTATCATTGGTGTAGAGATGAGATTGTGAGGCTTTGATGGAGTGAATGAAACAATAGGATGTTGAGGGATCATTGAGGGCTTTGTTATTGTGTAAGTGAAAAATTTTAAGAGGTTTGTCAATGACTTAAGAACTTAATGATTTAAGTTTTAAATTGAAAATTAAAAAGTCAAAGTTTTAATCTTGTGTTGAAAAATGTCAGAAAAATTAAATTTTGAGTTAAAAATTCAGTTGAAGCTTCAGTTTTAGGTGGAAAGTTAACTAAATTTGCACAGATTTTGTCTTACATGTTCTTAAAATTACTCACTCCAAATGCAATTCTGTCAAACTTTAAAAAGTTACTTTTTTAAAATATTCCCTTGGTTGGTATTATTAACAAGTGAATTTAGAATTTATTTCTGGCTATTGTTTTAGTTTTAATTATCCCAAAGAATAATTAATGATTTTTACAATCTTAGAAGTAGAAATAAGCTTAGGCAAATGATAAATCTATCCCTGAGCAGCAATTCCTTACAACTACTTTAATTGAAAAAGAGTGAACGCATAGAACTGTTATTATAGTAAGCTTTATTCATCGAGGTTAAATGGACAATGAGTGAAGATAAAATTTTATAAACAACTTTTTAGTTTTATATAATCTTTGACCTAAAACTTATACATGTGAATAGTCAGGGATGTTATCTGATGGGTTGAAACTTTGAGTTTCAGCTAATTAACCACGATCTCGATTTATCACAAGTGCTGTTTCCTCTGAGTCAATTACTGAATGCATATTTCATCAATACATGCACAATGTGTCGACAGAGTCTGGTTCTCCTCACATATTTCTAAACCTATCTGGAAATAGTTCCAGACGAGTTTAAAATTTTAGTTTTGTAGCAAATTTTGTGACCGGCTTCTGAGATCCCTGCTGTTTAAGGACGGAGACACTTGGTCCTCGGTGTACGAATAATAAGGTGACACAAAGACAAGGTTCACAATAGTTGGCTTTATTGTACAGGCTGAACTGTGAGCATCCGTGTCTGGTACGGCTCGGTCCCACGCCAGCATCTGCACGCACGCCAGCAGGGCCAAAGCAAAGATCCCTTTGATTTGCAGCATATCTCAACCGGCGTGTGTCACTCTTACCCCGTCGGTACCGTCGGGTACCGGTGGGCCTCATCGAGCGTCGCAAGCGGAGAAGGAGCAGTGTTGAGCTCATCAGTGCCGGAAGCGCTCTCTCTGCAAGGTGCTCTCAACCTCGCTTTATCACGTTCCACAAACTACACACTTCCAGGTGCGTCAGGTGGTCAGTGGAAATGCCCACATTACGGACAGTGCCGCCCAGTGGTCACCGGTGGTCACAATTTGGTGAGGGAATAACTTTTCTATTCAAGATCATTTCAAAGCTGTTGTAATTTGCAAATCAAGGAAATTAAGAAGGAGAAAATCAATTAAAAATTGTCAAGTACTATTTTCTTTCTTTAACTTTTCATAATGTGACCGGGTTCCGGGGTTCTGGCTCTAGGGAAGCTGGAGGTCCCCGGTTCCACGGTGCACTAATAAAATGAGTGA
>JAQIXT010001609.1:0-14641 GCA_034700445.1 Stenotaenia linearis
ACAAAGATATGATACATAACAAAGAACCGAATAACAATAAAGGCATACTTAATAATTAACATAATGAACTTAATAAACCTCCCAAAGAGGGCAGCAACCAGCCTTAACCCTAACTTAAGACTAAAGAGTTCTAGAAGCTGGAACAGTAATGAACTAATGCATAGAACTGCTTAGCATTGGATTCTGCCAATAAGGAAAATATATGTCTTTCAAAGCCATCAATATGTTTTTTTACCATTAATTGTCTCTTTGTGTAATTTGTAAACAGATCTTATTATTCCAGCAGTTTTACGCTTAGCTAAATTGGTAGACCAAAAATTATACTGGTCATTTGTGTGAACATCAGAATTTGCTGCTACCAAAAACAAAAACAATTGGCCTCCTTTGGGTTTAACTGCAGGCAAATGATTGATTAATTCTGTATATTTCCCCTCTGATACTTCCATAAGATAATGTCTGGCTGTTTTGTTGTCCGAAGGCTTAGAATTTTCTTTAAAAACAATGTTAAGATCCATTCTTCAAATTAATTGTCCAAACTAATTAGTGAATAATGTTGTGAATTTGTCGTGTATTGCAAAGGCAACAACAGATGGTTTGTTAACAAATTTCAATCTCTTATATAGTTTGGATGATGCTACCTCACAGTCACGTGACAAAGGTATGCATCATCCTATTTTAGTAGTAGTAGTACCTAGACTGTATTAAAACTTTAATAATGAGAACTTTATTTTAATTTCTTATAATTTTTATTACGTTATTTTCTTTTAATTTATATTAATTTGACCTAATACAATAATACAACCGACTGTCAGTTGTTTTAAATGCATTGTTTTAAATGCAAGTGACAACTGTCAGTTGTTTTAAATGGAACTGACAACTGTCAGTTGCAACTGACGACTGTCAGTTGTTTTAAATAATGCAACTGACAACTGTCAGTTGTTTTTTTGCGGCCGTCAGTTGCGGCGGGCATCAGTTGATGTTTAAATTACATTATTTAGCGCAACTGATGAATGTCAGTTGCAGGAGTCAGTTGTGGCGGGCGTCAGTTGCGTTGTCACGTGACGTGCGACAGTTGGGACGGTGGACAGTCGCCACAACCACAATTGTCAGTTGCGTCGTCACGAGATTCGTGATTGACGACTGACAACTGACATTTAGTCGGTCCCCTAGAATTAATGGAATTCTAAGTATTGAATATCTGTTGAAATTAATTACTGGCTTTATAGCGATAAAGCAGTAAAAACTGTTTAAAAATGTCACACTAGCTTTGTTAAATATCAAAAAAGTGTAAATTTAAGTTAAAATAACGTTTTGGGTAATGACCAAACAATTATTTAACTTTGTGTTGAATTTTTCAAGATGGCTGCTAATCCTTTTCAGGTGTAGCTGATGAGTCACCCTTAGTATTAGTCTGCTGATGCACTCAAGAGATTAAGTAGTGCTAAGTAGGTCACTTGAAGCAGTGAGCTGACTCAGCAGTTTTTTGAAATTCCAAGAACTTTCCAGAAACAATTGAAAAAAGTTTCAACTGATCCCGGATGGGCCCCCACCTGTCGTGGCTGATGCTCTTTCGCATGCTACCGTCGATGCTCCTGATCCCGACGAGGAAGACAAGCTGAGACACACCCCTTTTATTTTGTCCAACACGCAAAAGAGTTTGGAGAATGAAAAAAGCTAATGAGGTTCCAGAACTCGTTCCTGACACCACGGAGGTGCAAGAATTAGCTTACTGGAGTGGGATGTATCACCGCAACAGTGATATAAATGGGGAGTTAATCTGCAAACCCATTCCAACCTTGAACGACGAAAAGGGTATACCTTATCAATCAGCTTTTGCTGCAAGAGTTGCTAAAACTCTGCATTGCGAGTTACCATCAAGAGAGGAACTCATAATCGCGCAGAAAAGTGATGAGTTTTGCAAAATGTGGGCAAACTACATTTTGCATAACAAAATTCCAGCCAGATTCACAACTGAAGCTGCAACAGCTAAATTTTGTGATGATGCAACTTCCTACATTCTGGATGAAGGATTGTTGTTAAAGTATCATCCCTCTAATGAAGATGATATGGCTGAAAGTGGGAATGCACTTAAAATTGTAATCCCACAGAGCCTCAAGTATAAATTCTTGTGGCTCACCCATGGCCATCCCTTAGCGGGACACACTGGCCATAAAAGAAAATTACACCGTTGTCGTCAATTACACTATTGGCCACAGCTGTATAAAGACATCATTCGCTTTATGCGAAGATGTCAAAGGTGCTAAGCCTGCAAACCTTGTTTGCAGAAAAGGTGTGAACCGGTCTGTTTAGGACCCTACGCACCATTTGACACTTTGTCAATCGACCTCATGGGACCCAAACCTACCGCAACAGGAGGAAAGTCCTATGTTCTGATTGTAATGGATGTTGCAACTAGATGGACTGAGTTATATTATCTCAAGTCAGCAACTGCAAAGAAAATCATAGAATGTCTTTACGATATTGCATTGCGATATGGTTTTCCGAGGAAAATCATCAGTGATAATGGACCCCAGTTCACTTCACTGATATACGGGAATTTTTGTGCCAAGTTTGGCATCAAGAGATCCTTAACCTCTGTCTATCACCCGCAGGCTAACCCTGTTGAGCGATTGAACATAGATATAAAGTTTGCACTGGCAATCTTTACAGACGTGCATTCTCAGTGGCATTTGCTGTTACGCGAGATTGCATTTAGTATCCGATCCACCGTGTGTAGAACACGTGGATTCTCGCCAACATTCTTGAACTTTGGTCGAGAGTTGAGAGTTCCTTGGGACTACACCAATGCTGAGTCAGCCTTAGCAGTAGACCCAGAGAATCCTCAACTATATGCACGAAGACTAGAGGAGATTATGTCTGATATCCATAATCACCTCATAGCACATGTTTTGGACTTGCGGGAACGCGCTTGTCTTAGCGACAAAGAACTGCCGTTCTCCAATTTCAAGGAAAACGACCTTGTCTGGGGAAAGATGCACATTCTTTCAAGTGCAGACTTGGGGATTGCCAAAGGTTTGGCTGACATATGGGATGGACCCTATATAATAACCAAAAGTCATGGGGGCAACGCCTTTGAGGTTAAATGCTTGTTTGACAACATTGTAACCCAATCAGTCGCTGGTTCGGATATATTTCTGTACCTGCCTGGATTCCCACAGCAACTGTGGGCAGAAGGGCAAATTAGAGCCAATGAGGAAGACCCATCATTTGATGCATTGTCAGATGACTTCCTCAATGACCCAAATCAAACTTCAAATGCCATACATTCGAATTTGGACCAAAATGAGTTGGATAACACCACTACAGTGTCAGAAACCTCATTGAATGGACTGTCCGTTACAGACAGCGACCATGAAAGTCCAACATCACCTGAAGAGTTGATGTAGGAGGGGGAAGAAATGATGGAGATCAATAAAATGATTGAAATCGATGAAATCCCTAAACGCAGAGAAGGTCTGCGACCAAGAGAGATTAACCCCTTTATTAAAGGTGGAAAAGTAGTTGGGCGATCATAGCAAAGTGATCAAACAACTACAAATGTGTGGAAAATTGTGCAACACAATTCAAACCTATGGACTATAGTAATATAGTCCAAAACCAAAAATAGAATGAAAAACTATGTAGAATAGTTTGAAATTCGAATTTGGTTCAAGAAACTGTGTAAAACAGTTTTAAGAACCAAAAAACCAAGAATTTGAATGGAAAAAGTATGCAAAATAGTTTGAAATTCAAATCTGGTTCGAAAAACGTGCACAACAGTTTTAAGAACCAAAACAACCGTGAACTTGGTTGACACATTATGCAAAATAGTGTGAAAACCAAGGAAGCCAATTGGACTTGGTCAAAGTCATGTAACATGACTTAAGGACCAAGAAAACCAACTTGTTACCAACTTGTGAAAACCAATTAGTTAATAATTGCAAGAAAACTGGCAAAGTTGCTAAAACAGCGCCAAAACGATAAAAACGGCATATCACGTTCATTGGCCGATTATAACATAACGTCATAATTTGCATATCTTTATCTCATGATATCTTGCGACCAATCACGTAAAACGACCCTGGGCACTATAAAAAGAACCGATCCGTGGCCACAGCAGTAGACTTTACTTCCTCTTGCCGTACAGGTCACAACCCGTTCGTGCCATATTGAAATTTCATCTACATTGTAAAAATGTCAGAAAACGATAAGAAAGTATCCAAAATCAGTCCTATGGAGGAGGAAAGCATTATTCCTCCAGTGAATGAACCAAGTCCAATCGAAATCAATCCGATCCCCCACACTTCGGTAAGCCTTTTTATTTTGTTGCCCAGAGTCCTTAATGCCCAAAAATCGTTTAATTTCACTTTGTTTTAAAAAGTGGACAATTGTTGTTTGAAACTGTGTGAAACAGTGTGGAAATGTTTTGTGTTCACTTTGCCTGAATATTTAAAGCGTTTTCTGTAAAATAAAAATGCGAAAAGTGCGCAAACACGTGTTAAGCGCATTTTCCACTTTTCGACCGCGTGGTATGGCGATCCAACTGTTATCCAGTTGCATCGCTGTGTTTTTAAGGGTTTTGCACCTTTAGAAACACTTTCTTTATGGTTACAATACTATATTTCGTAGTATTGAACCATATTTTCGGATTTTTGACTTTATTTTGCATAGAGTCAATTCACTTTGTTTTGCAAGTGGCCGCATTTGCAAATACCACATGTTAGGGCCGAAAATGGTGTTAAATCATTTTCTTTCCTTTTTTCTTTGCTTGTTAGCACTATTATTAATAAAATATTTTATTTTCTTTTTAGCTTGCTAACTTGCCCGCTCTGAACACGTGCGATGCAATCGAGCATCACAATGACATTGCGGTGTGGGTTTGGCCGTATCAAATCCCACCCCAGATACGAGAACTGTGCCCCAATCAGCGCCCATCGTGGGTCCGATTGCAGTTCTCCCGTGCCGTTACTGCCCGATGGGGTTCGAAGCGAACCCTAGAACAGTGCGCACATGGCGAACTGGCTGCAAGATGGCAGGAGTTTATCTCGTTTGATCTTGACCCCCCGGCCCCAATTTGGAGTCCTTTACTGGCCGCCCGCCATCCCGCTACGGGAGTCGAGCAGCAGCAGTATGATTTATGGCGGTCCAGACCCCATAATCGGTCGTTGAATTGGATGGGGATTAACTCTGCCATCCAAATGACGATGGAATCTGACACCAACGCATTTCTCGTTGGTATACAGAATCCCAGCATCGATTTGCATCCGCAACGGACTCAAACGATCCTCCATCAATTCCGTAAGCGGGGATTTGAAAACTACGTCCCCAAGTACGACGAAAGGATTCCAATGAATCCTTATGATGTGACTTCCGCTACGGAAGTTGCAAAGTCGCAAAGAACCGCAATGGTTTCTTCGGGATCCAAAGCTAAGGCCCCAGCCAAAGCTGGAGGATCCCGTCCATCCAATCGTGGATGGTACCAACAAACGAGAGGCTGCAAAGGTCCTACCTCGACCTTGATAACGAATCAAGAAAGTGGCCAAAACACCTTCCTCCGCAACGGAGAAAGTGGCCAAAAGTACGAAAATTGGCGCAAAGCAAATTGGAGTAACGATTCAACACAAAGTCGAATCCAAACAATCGGCCCAAGCCTCCAACACCATGGAAATTAGCGTTACGCCAACTCCCATTGTTGAGAATTGGGAAGCCCTTTGTGCGCTTGTTTCGAACGTGGACGAATTTCAGAAACAAACGATGGCGTTTGCTAAAGTGGTTTGCCCAGTCTCTGTCTTGCTTTTGGTCAAAACAGGAATGAGCTCAACCATATCGGATGGGCCATGCAATCAATTAACGTGGCACGCAACGTGCTCCACCCTATTTGCTTCTGCCACGCCAACCGAGCAATCGCGGCCTGAAAGTTGGTACGAGCTCGTGCCGAGCTCTTGTCCCCTGAGGCCCTAGTAGACTGGGCCGGCCTCCCAATGGAGCCAGAGGAATTTCGTCGCCAGTTGGAGGAGCTAAACCCCAACAGGCACATTTTGGAGCAGCAATACGTGTCAGTTAATGACCAGGAGCTCCCCGTTGTTGTGACAACCACAACGGTTGCCACTCCGAACGTCCCGACTGTCCCTGAGATCGCCGCTACGGTCACGCAGGTACTGCAGTCTTATACGACTCCAGTCATAGCCAAAGACACCATTACGGTGCAGTCGGAAGAGAGGTCGTTTGCACCGCCCGGAACGCCGCCAAGTTCCATCACAATGGAGGAGGATCTCAGCGATTCTCTCGCTGCTGCCACCCTCGCGTCGCCAGCCAATTCGTCCAAGGCCCGGCCATCGTACGCTGCCGTTGCCGCCGCTCCAGTCCTGGTTTCGCAGTCCGTTCCACAAAGGGTGAAATCTCACAAGTGACATCTCAACCCTGCCTTGCACGAACGATTCCCCTACTTTCGATACTCGGAGGCCGCTGGTCAACACCTCGAGGCTTCACCAAACCAGGGGAAGGACTTCTAGCTCTGGGGTTACTCGCAGCTTAAGCATCCCACCAACGCCGTTTTGCATCAACGTTTGTGGAGCGCCGACCGTCGACCAGCCAACCAAGAGGAGGCCCAGCAGTTGAATTTCCTGGCCGATTACGAGCAACGCCGACTCCGCAACCTGTGGGTCCAGCTTTGCGATCCCGCTTTGTGCTCCACGGTACACGGCCATTCGCTGTACTGCATCAACGAGTCGAAGAATCCTCGAAACACTAAGACCAAGGCCACCGATCGAGATGTCCCACACGTTCCCGCACCGGTCAACCAAGAGAGGAAGACCGACGAGACTAGCAAGAAGAAGTAATCGCGTTAGGAAGGCTGGGAGGGGGACGTGTGGTGCCGAATTTGTTTGGAATTCGCATCGGCCCCTCTCGCCCTCTCGAATGACTTAATAAATTGTGTTAAAATTAATATTTTGTTATTGTATCAGTGTTTCTTGGGCCCAATATATTTTGCATGTATTGGACGACTTTATTGTGAAATTTTGTGGGATTTTCCTGCAACACGTTTTGTTTGTGTTGCAGGTTGGGAAATTTGTGTTTTGTAATGTTTTATTTGGCAAAATACACTTTGCATGTATTGTGCATTATTGTATTCACTTGTTGTGTTTTAGGCACGTTTGGTGCCTAAATAGTGATTTTATGAAGCGCTGAGCTTCATTATGTTGTGAAATTACACTTTGCGTGTAATTTCACTATTTACGGTTAAGATTGTTATTGTTTGTTGGTTTTATACACGTGAAGTGTATAAAAGAATGTAATATTGAAGTGTATCGCTTCAATACTTTATTTAATTGTTGTAAATTACACGCAACATGTATTTTAAACAATTAGGGCAGAAACGCGTCTTCCATGCGTTGCTCGCATGATTCACATTTAGTGAATCAGAGCAATTAAAGGGATTAGCCAGGTGTTTGGTGAGTCAAGCTCTTAGCAAGCTCCTCCCCAAAACAAGCCAAAGGGATAGCTGGGATTGCACCAATCCCACCATCAGAAGAAAACAGAAAGAGACCAATCACTTCTCTTAGAGAGAAGTGACCAATAGTGAACAAGTGTGGCCCCTGTATCCAGTAACTGGGTATATAAGCAAGTGCAACACTTCCCCCACACGGAATATTACTTTGGAACTACTAGTCTTGGATTTAGAACACATCAGGTTGAGATACTCCCTTTTGCTTCTAAGTCTGCAACACTTTCTTGCTGTACACCAGTTGTGTACAGAGGGACCCCTCTTTCGAGTCTTGCTGCACACCAATTGCATGCAGAGGGAAATTTTCTCTGTCTGGCCTCACCCTACATTTGGGTGAGGATAGACCCTTTGCCACACACTTAAGACTGAGACTACTCGTCAGTCGGGTGTGGACGCCGAAACAAGCACCCGCGCAGTGCGCTCGTGACGCCCGCACCCCTAGACAACCTGCCAAGGGAGAAAAACAACAACAAAACAACTAACTGGTGAATATAGAAGAACTTGTATCGATTTCTCACGTTAGAAATCAACCTTTACTGTAACTTTAAATCTTGTTCACGTTTGGGAGTGTAAAAACCCCTGAATAAAAACATTGTCATTTTGATTTAACTTCTTCTGTCGTTTCTTTGGCCATCGCTGGCCATTCTCAATAGTGCAAATTTTAGTGTGTTTAGCACGACTTGAGGGTTAAAAACCACGAGTCACGACAAACATACCTGATGATCCATCTGCAACGGAACTGTTTTGTTGTCAACAAATCCCACAGTGCAATAAAGGCAAGTAATGCCAAAATAACTTTTTGCCATCTTATACAGTTATGGAATATATACATTCAAATTGAAAACAGTTTAATAGCAATAAGTTGAACCATAATAAAAAAAAATCTGACATGAAATGCAAAAGTTATCACAAATTTTCACTTAATTATAAAGTTATAAAATTGTCATAGGATTTCAGTTATAAAATTAAAAATTATCACAGATTTTCAGTTATAAAATTAAAAATTATCACAGAATTTCGGTTATCAAATTAAAAATTATCACAGGCTTTCGGTTATCAAATTAAAAATTATCAGATTTTCAATTAGTTATAATATTGTCAGAATTTCAGTTAGTTATAATATTGTCAGAATTTCAGTTAGTTATAAAATTGTGACCAATTGTGGCATGAACATGTAGAAAAAAATGTTTTAAAAAAAGTCACTCAATATCAGCAACTTCAAATCTCTTTGTGTCTGTAAAATAAAAGTTTTTGTTTACATCAAATAATAAAGAAATAATTAAATTACCTCGCAGCATTAGCAATAGCAGTATTTCACAATAAGCATTGCAGACATGATGAAATAAAAATGTTGATATGGCATCCTTGGACCAATTGCCAATGTTGAATAATCTATACAAAGGAAGACCTGGTACAGAAATTTAACATTTGAAAATAGTGAATTCGTACAAGTCATTGTTTGCAACCATTTTCCTTGTCGAAACTTCGGGGTCTGTGAAACAGTAATCTACGTCTGTAATAAGTAAAACACCAGTAAGCTTTAATTATACTTTTTTTTCAGGAAATAATCATGCTTAACCTTGCAAATCTGTTATAATAGCTTCTCCTTCAATGTACTCCAAAGAAAAATGAGCAAGAGCGGCACACTTATTTCAAATTTCAGCATTGCATCCACTGTTGTTATAACTCATATCGTTGTTGAAATATTTCACAAAAACTCCATCGAGAAATGGTTCACAAGTTCCATATCAATTGTCGTCAACTTCAGCTACCCAAGCGTCTGTAAAACTGTTAGAAATGTCGACTTATTGTTATGAATGTTGTAAAGGTGAAGAGGAAATTAACTCTTACGTTAGCAACTGACCAAATTGTCGAAGTTTTTTCTGTGATATCAGTCTGTTGATCAACGCATCAGCTATGTACTTGGCAAATGATTGCGTTTGAACTGCCTATAAAGTTGAATGAAACTCGGGACAACATTTAATCTCAAAATATGTACCTTTTTCGACAACTCAAATTCAGCTTCTTTGTCGTTCAGCACTTTTTTTTCGTACATTTTCTGAAGATGTGTTACTGCATGAGATAAAAATTCCTGAAAGTAATAGTAAAAATTTAAGAATTATTTCAATTGCAACAAAGTATTATTTTTACCTTTAAGACCAGCTGTGTAGTTTTAGTTTCAATTTTGGTGGCTTCCTTGAAGCCCCCCATTCCTAAACTGGATATTTTTGTAGCCACAATGCATTTATCCACAAAAAACTCTCTTTTGCTAACATCAAACTTATAAAGTTTATACCTGAATTATATTATATTAAATTAATAACAATATAATTAACACATTTTCTAACATGACTAACTTTCTGCAGACTCCAAACCAACGCTTCCACCAATAGCCACTAGAGATGCAAAGTTTACTGAAAATAGAATAAATTAAAAAATATTTTCATTGACAGAATTTTTTAAATTTCTTTTCTTACTTTCAGATTTAGTAATAGGCGGTTGGTTTTAATTAACCTCCACAGTTGGCTTATCTCCATCATTTTCAGTTGTTTCTACCTTTTTAGGGCTCTCTTCAGTAATCTTTAGATGAAAGATTTTATATTTTAATTTTAAATTTTTTATTACATCTATACTTATTAACAAATTAGTTACTTTGGTAAAGCAGATGAAGAGTTTGCTTCTATTTTGGATGTGGCTATCTTTTGTAGCTATTGGTCTTGTCCTGGAAGTCAGGATTTCAACATTCATTTCATTCTTTATCTCCTCCAATTTATTCTTCAACAGCCCATTGCAGCAAGCTTGCTTCACATTATTAATAGATATTGTGCTGTACCCAGCAATCCCAAAGTCAACCTAAAAAAAATTAAATTAGCCATTGAAAAGTGCAATTATACGAGACTAACTCACAAATTCAGCGACTGGACTTGAAACTATATATCGTCCTGTATTCTTGTTTTGAGTCATTCTTTGAATTGTTAAAAATTTTGGCACTAGGGTGAGTTTTTGGTCTTGCTTCTTTTTTATGCATTTTTGTTTCTGAGACAAACTACTCGCTGCATCTCTCCACTTCTTTTGCAATATATCATCTGAAATAATTGAATTAAGATTCCATCTCATTCGTAACTTCCCGGTTACCTAGAGATGACGTCATCGTCATACCTATCAGACCAGTTTCCGTTACCGACCGGTCAAGACGTGTTTTTTCGCTAGGAAAAACCACGCGGTAGAGGGAGTTAGAAAAAATTTTTAAAAAATAAAAATATAAGAAAATTTCCAAGAAATGTCTTCTGGAATAGAGGAAGACCCTCCAAGGGACACCTTAACTGTAAATTTAACCGGGGATGACCCAGATTACGAGAGAGTCGATATAAATCGTATCATCACCGACATGGTTAAGGACCCCAAGGCCTGAGACTATTTCCAAAATTTAGGTAAAGTAAAATCGAATTTCCCTTTTTAAAATATTGTCTATTCGCCAGAAAGAAATCCTTGCCTTGCCGCGTCCGATTCGAACCGAGTTCGGAGACGGGGACCAAGTTTGTCTTGTTCTCAAACCTTTTTTGGTCTCCACGTGGCCTGTTTCAGTTGAAAGATTACAGAAACACAGACCGGGCACAAAAATAAAGGGATAGATTGGGTCTATCAGCATCGGTCTTTGGACCACAGCCCCCTAAGATCATTGATTTAGGGCTTCTTATAGAAAAATAAAATACTGAAAAAACGCACTTTGCAGTGGACGAACAAGAGGCAACACAGAAGGACAACGACACCCAGAGCGTTTACCGGAACCCGTTCGATGAACCGCCGACGGTTTCGGAGAAGGAACCCGAATCGTTCTTTGACGATTCTACGCTGAACGCGCTAAAAACGGAATGGGTCAACACAAAATGCTTTGGTCCCCCACTTCCCACATCTCTCGCCTCCTTTGCTGAGTCAATGTTTACGGTGTTGCCAACAGATTCCGAGAGGTCGGCAATAGCAGAATCTTTTATGCCACCATAATACACCTTTCATGGCCCCTCCATGTATCCAAACTGTGGTTTGGAAACGCCTGAAAAACGAACACAAGAGTTTCAATACCTTGCTGCTCCACACGCAGTCGGCCTTGATGACCGCTGCAACAATGAACCTGCGACAATTGGCCGCGCTGAAGGACGTAAAGAAGGACGACGTACCCGAAAAACTTCGCCCGCTTCTTCAGTCCTTGTTCACGGACGTTTCCACCGGAGTTAAACAGCTTGCATACGTAAATAGTAAAATAAATGCCTGCAGACGTGATGCGCTGAAGGCTTCTTTCGTGGCGAACTGCCGCACCATCACCGCTTCTTAGGTACCACAGGGCGCTCACCTTTTCCCAGAGGATCTGGCCAGCTCTGCTAAGAAAGCGAAGGAAGATGCGTCGCTCGCAAAGACGATGTTTGCACAGCCGGAGAGACAGAAAACCGCTCCTCCCAATAACAGCAAGTTTTACCAAATTTACTCGTGAAAAACCTTTTACCGCCCTTGCAACAAGCCTTACAGGGGTGGCCAAAACGATAACGATAATTACAGGTCGAATAATCAAAATAAAAAATCCTCTGGTTCCCAACAAAATTTTATAGGCGGCGGCTCGAATAGGAGCCGCCGGAGTCGAGACGGGGGTGGCCAAAAGAGCGGAAAATTGGCGCGCGCTCACCAGTGACGAGTGGACCTTTCATCAGGTCCACGATGGACTCACCTGGGACTTGTACGAGAAACCAGCCCGCTCCGATCCTACCCCAAAGATTTTAACACAGGCCGAGACCGAAAATACACAAAAATCGATAAGTGATCTAATCGAAATGGAGGTGATCGAGGAAACACAAGATGAGGCGGATCAGGTAATAAACCTGATTTTTCTGGTGGGAAAACAAGACGGAAAATTCAGATTCATTTTGAATCTGAAAAAATTCAACAAAAATATACCTAAGAAACATTTCAAAATGGAAATGTTATGGCAGGCCATGACATTGGTCACAAAGAACTGTTTCTTTTTTAGAATAGACCTGACAAATGCCTATTACTCCCTTCAGATCCACCCATTATATAAGAAATACCTGAAATTTAAATGGGAAGGGAAACTTTACCAATTTCGCGTTTTGCCCAACGGTCTTGCCCCAGGACCTTGGCTCTTCACAAAACTGATGAAGGTCCCATTTACATACCTTAGATGGGATTACAAGGGGTTACACCAATTCCGTGTACATAGACGACATGTTAGGTTTGGAGAAATCTTTTGACGATGCGTTGATTGCAAGGGATGAAACACTGTCCCTACTGACTGAATTGGGTTTCTCCATTAATTGGAAAAAGTCGGCGCTCGCGTCTACAAGAAAAATAGAATTTTTGGGTTTCCTCCTTGATTCGGAATCGCTGACCATAAGGCCAACAAAAGAAAAAATTAAAAATAATTATTAAACAATTCAGGAAACAAGATAGATGCACTATTCGAGAATTGGCAGCAATAATTGGCAAATTAGCAGCGTTAAGGCCCGGCTGCGACTGCGGCCCCATTTATACCAAACCGCTAGAAATAATTAAAATTAAACAGTTAAAAATTCACTCAGGGAATTTTGAGGCAGAATTTACTATCCCCAACAGCATAGGACCAGATTTAGACTGGTGGATGAATAATTTGGATTTTATTTTTCGGAAAATGCAAATAAGGGAATATGAAATGGAAATAGAAACGGACACGTCTCAAGCGGGTTGGGGAGCGACCTCAGGGGGCACCAAGGCCCAGGGTTTTTGGAGCGAGACTGAAAATCGACTACACATCAATGCGAAAGAAATTTTTTTTTAAATTTAAGCTATAATTCAACTGAGAAAACGATCAATATCTTACAGTCACCATCATCATCACTGCCACCTCTTTTTGACATGTTACGGCTGGAAAATAAATAAATTGCTTGAACACTTCAGTATTTACAGTAGTAAATGGATCTCTCTCTTGAGAGACTCCAAACTGGTATTTACTACAGTACAATATCTGTAAATGTTAGGTTACCTGATCAGGGCTTGATTGTCTATAGCACATGTATCGAACGAATGGGATGGCAAAAAGCAACCAAAAGAACAAATCCCAGTGATGACATCATACTCAATGCTATACAGAGAACAAATCTCAGTAGTGACTTCACGCAATGCAGTCACGTGGGGTGGCACGCTGGGGCCAAGCGCTCTCATTTTCATTTCATTTTCATTTCATTTTGAATTTTTTTTCATTTTATTTTGAATCTTTTTTCATTTCATTTTGAATTTTTTTTCCATTTCATTTTGATTTTTTTTTCATTTCATTTTGAATTTTTATCCATTTCATTTTGAATTTTTTTTTCATTTCATTTTGATTTTTTTTTCATTTCATTTTCATTTCATTTCATTTTCATGTCATTTTCTTGTCATTTTCATTTAATTTTTTCATTTTTTCATTTTACTTGGGTGGCGCGCTGGGGCCACCATAGAGGAGGGACCCCCGAAAGGTACTTAGCTTGTTTCACCCCCATTTGACTGAACCAAACCCTCTCAGAAGTTATTTTCCGTTGCTAGCCCAAATTGGGAGTTCGACGAAAAACGCCGTTAGCGTCTGCTGCGTCCGACGCACCGAACGCGGCATCAATAGTATGCGATCGCCGTCGATTGCATACTTATCCAGAAACTACTCCAAATGTCGGCAGAACCGGCTGCCGTATGTAAGGCTTGGCGCAGCAGTACGACAGGGCTCCAGCGACCAAGGAACAAGAGAAACACCTCAAGGAAAGCCTACAAGTTCCAACCTCGACACCAGTGTATAAGGCCCGGCGCGGCCTCACCTCGTGGCGACCAAAGAACCCAAGGAACTTGGAGAAATTAAACCCTAGACAACACACCAAGGCCGGGAAGCCAACAAGAAACAACAAAACTGTGTAAAGAAGAAAAACAACAAAGTCGTCAAACTTGTAGTGAAAACTACAAGTTTTCAACAATTAAGATCGTGTACCATAAACCGGGGCGACTTTGTTTTCACGTGTGAGATTAACCAAAATCGGGAAAAAGATTTGGAATGTTTTTCTGGAAAATGGGAATCAACTAGAAGGAAACAAAAAATATATAGCAATAGTACAAAGGTTTATTTGTTACTGC
>JAQIXT010001610.1:0-14637 GCA_034700445.1 Stenotaenia linearis
GCCATTGAAATTCAAGTGAAGAGTGTGAAAAAAAACGAAATTTGCCCTCCAGCATGCAACAGGGACCCCCTAGGCCTGTTTTGAGGCCAGAAAATGAAAAAACACATCAATTTACCCCAGAATATCTCGAGTGAACAAGTACTGAAATTTCATTATCTTCTGTCAAAACTGATGAAAGGATTTTGGTTTTAGAGCTAGAGGGCAGAAACCTGGTTTTTGACTTAAGGTGCAGCCCATCTTTGGAAAGCTGGGGTTCCCTAATAGTAATATTATGTTTGGAAGCAACGTGAAAATTGCTCTATCTTTATGATTTGTTTGGGAATTACATGCATATTTAAAATAACAAGTTTTTATTATCTTAGTATTCATTGACCAATGTGATATATGTATACATTTGTACATTACTCATTTGGCGTTCCATATACAGTAACTATGTAACTAATGATCCCCCTGTAGGCTTCCGTAGACTCCATATTGGCAAACTCCTTAAATTTTCTCGTTAGATAGCGTTATTGTTTGTTGTACGACGACATCGAGAATTTTCCACTTCACGCGCAATACGAACAAGAAGAACGACTTCAAAATTACATCCTGAGTTACTTTTCACACCTTTCTCTGTGAGATTACGAACAAAACCAGTAGCTAATTCCATCTGTGATCTCAATTAATAAGTAAACCCATTAAATAAATGATATTTAACTGTCAATTTAACCGGATGATGCAATTTATTTCAGGCAAAAATGTTGGCAGCACGATTTGCGGTGTGTCAAGTGACACGATCCAACCTTTTACACATAAAACCAACAACATGGACCGAATTGAGGGTGAGCAAATTCGCCAGTCAACCTCCAAAAACTGCTTTTCGTCGAAGAGGAACCGCTTTTAAACAGGCGTTCGATAACAGGACGAGAACTCTAAAGGAAATTTTGATGGAACCAGCTGGTGACACTGGTAGAAAAAAAAACTAAAGAAATAATTTAAAAAATCCAAAATATTAATTTTTTTCTTCTTTTTTTTAGCGTATGTCATTGGTAAAGGTGCATTGGCTGGTGCGTCGGCGTTTGGTTTAGGAGCGCTTTGTTATTATGGAATTGGTTTGTCGAACGAGCTTGGCGCCATTGACAAAGCTGTGTAAGTTGAAATAAATTTGTTTCGTTGTAACGAAATTTTTTAACATTGAAAAACAAATGAAAATTTTGATTTTTTCGTTACAACGAGGATTTCTCGTTTAATGTGGATTTGTTATAACGAGGTTTAATTCTATTACACTATATAATTTTATAGGATGTGGCCTGACTATGTGAGACGTAGGATTCAAATGACATACACCTATTTTGGTGGTAGTTTGTTAATAACTGCAGCATCTGCAATTGCAACGGCGAGATCGCCGACTCTAATGAAACTTCTTACTCGAAATACTTTAATGGTAGTTTTGATTTATTATTTTTAATTATTATTATTTTTTTTTAATGGAAATTTTATTTTAGTCGACTATGGGAATATTAGCCATGTTGTTTGGAACTGGAATGGTTTTGCATTCGCTGCCTTATACCGAGGGTTTTGGAACGAAGCAACTCGTGTGGATGGCACATAGTAGTCTCGTTGGTACTATTATTGCGCCATTGTGTTTCTTGGGAGGTCCACTGATGCTTCGAGCTGCTTGGTACACGGCTGGTGTGGTTGGAGGTATTTTTGGATATAAAATTTATTGAAATTTCGAAAGGTTTTTAATGTTTAAAAAATTTAGGTTTATCAGTACTCGCGGCCTGTGCGCCGAGTGAGAAATTCTTGCACGTTGGAGGACCATTAGCTATGGGACTTGGATTTGTTTTTATGTCTTCGCTTGGTAATGTATGGTGGCCCAGAGCATAAATTTTTAAAAAGATAAAAAAATGAAAAAGTTTTTGAATTTAAATTGTTTTTATTTTACATTAAATTTTGAATTTTACATTTAAAAAAAAAATTTGAGAAAATTTTTTTTTTGATTTAATTAAAAAATTTCTTCTGGGCCACAAATATCCAAATTTTAAAAATAAAAAAATAAAAAATATTAATTTATAATTTTTTAAAATTTCAGGAACATTTTTCTTTCCCCCAACCTCGGCTTTAGGTGCCGGTCTTTACTCAATGAGCATTTACGGCGGTTTAGTAGTTTTCGGTGGATTTTTACTCTACGACACACAACGAATCATCAAAATGGCAGAATGGTCGCCCGAATGGTCACCTGCATACAACGGCAAGAGTTTTGATCCTATCAACGCGTAAGCATGCTTTACCCATCTACTACTTTGACCATTATATTTGAAACAAAGGATTATAGGTCCGTTTCCATCTATATGGACACAATTAACATCTTTATCCGGATCGTTCATATTCTCGCTGGTGGAGGAAATACAAAACGTTAATGACAAGATGGAAGAGGCGTACAGAAGCGGTGTGAAGAGAGTACGGAAAATGATACGAGGCTACGTAAAAAAAGAAAAAAAGTAAAAAAGTAATTCGAAATAAAAATTGTAATTTCTTTTATTTTGATTTTTTTTTTGTAAGTACATTTTTTATTTATTTATAATTTAAATAATTTCGGAAACAAAGCAAAAATTAAAATGTAAAAAAATATAACGAAATAAACGAAATTTGTGTTAAATATTTTATTTACAGTTTTGATACTCGATAAATAAGCGAAACGAGGCCAAGTCCTAAAAGAGATTTGCTCAATATCAAGGTTTCTGACCCACTTCCCGAGTTGCACAAGTTGTCTGTGCAGCATTTGGTGCAAGAAAAAAGTCGAATTTTTTCGCCCATTCCGAGACAGAAATCTTCGCACTCATCTTTGCACGTCCGTTCAAGATACCATAACTTTGTAGTGCCGTTTGTGAGGAATGAAAATTGACGCACCTGATGACGAATTAATTTTTAATTATTTTTTTTAATGATGAAATTAATTATTTTTTTAATTTTACCACGCAGTATAAGTGCTTATCAGGGCAATAGGTAACTTTGGTCCGGTTTGGATTAACGGTAATGCATGTTTTTGTGTCACTGAAACTATCACATTGATAACAACTCAGGTTTTTGGGATTAATTTCTGGAAGTCGCTGGCTGTCTGAAATTTATGTAATGATGAGAGAATGAATAAATAAGAGAATTGTTTTCGTTAAAAAATAATACCTGTGTTTGAGACGGTGTAAGTGATGATTAAAAATATAGTTTTGATTAATTTTGTCATGGCGTCTTATCGCGATTTTTAATTCTTTATCCTATGATGAAAATATTAAATTAACGTCATGGCAGACGGAGTATTGCGGGAAAGCCACTCAATGTTTACTTTTCTGCGTTGATGTTGAACGCCACGCCATTTTCTTATTAAAATTAAACCATTTCATCCACGTTATTTTTTAACAAGCTTTTATGGCATGAACCAATTTTTGCTTATAAAAATATTGATGAAGAATGCAGAAGCGAAGTGCAAGATAACGTTTGTGGGATGCTGGCAACGTCATGCGATGTCCATCATCTCACACTTCCGATTGATCCTGCTGAGAAATGCTGACGTCATGACTTTTCAGCGCTGCACGATAGCTCAGGCAGAGGCGCACGTTGGGGCACGTTGGGAATCGGCAAAATGGCGGATAGTGCTAGCGAAAGCGATTCTAGTTCGGTGGATGGTGGTCCCATTATGATGCCACCATCACCTGTCACAAGAGAACAACTTCAAAAGCGAATAGAAAGTTTACAGCAAGCTAATCGTGTATTAAAAGTTGAATTAGAAACGTTTAAATTACGCGTGAAATCAGTTCAAGAAGAAAACCGTGCCCTGCGTCAAGCCAGTGTGACCATAGTGAGTAGAAACTCCCATCCGACCGTTCAGATTATTTACCATATTGTATCACCGCCCGAAAAATCAATTTCAACACTTCCCCCACGAGTTCCGACGAACGCGATCCTTTAATCGAGTTATACAAGAGTTCTATAAATGGATTTTATTCTTAATTTCAGCAAGCTAAAGCCGAACAAGAAGAGGAGTTCATTAGCAACACATTGCTGAAGAAAATACAAGCTTTAAAGAAGGAGAAGGAGACCTTAGCCTTGAATTACGAGCAAGAAGAAGAGTGTCTTACGAATGATTTGTCGAGGAAACTCAATCAGGTTTGATTTGATTTGTAAATTTTATTAGTCGAAATTGATATTTATTTTTTTTAAATTTATGCTTTGCAGTTGAGACAGGAAAAGGTCCAGTTGGAACAGACGTTAGAACAAGAACAGGAGTGTTTGGTGAATAAGTTGATGCGAAAAATCGAGAAATTAGAGGCTGAAACGTTAGCTAAGCAAGCGAATTTGGAGCAGGTGAAGATGAGTGGTTTGTTTTGTGGTTTGTGATTGAAATAAAATTTTTTTTAAAGCTGCGACGAGAGAAAGTTGAGTTGGAAAATACTCTCGAACAAGAACAAGAAGCTCTGGTCAATAAATTATGGAAACGGATGGACAAATTAGAAGCGGAAAAACGGTGATGATTTGATTTTTTTAGGTATTGATGTATTTATTTATTTCTTTTTTAAATAGAAATTTGCAGGAAAAGCTCGACCAACCCGTTTCGGCGCCGCCCTCGCCGCGAGATATCAGCGACGGTGACACGGCGGGGAATTTAACGCTTCACATTCAACATCTTAGAAACGAAGTTGCGAAGTTGAAAACCCAGTTACACGTCGCACAACAAGAACGTAAATTTAAAAATAATTTTAAAAAAAATTGTTTTTTCAAATTATAATTTTTTTAAAAAAATTTAAAGATACTGACAAGATGAACCAGTACGCCATGGAAGAAAAGCAGATACGCGAAGAAAACATTCGTTTACAAAGAAAACTACACATGGAAATGGAACGTCGCGAGGCTCTGTGTCGCCATTTGTCGGAGAGCGAGTCGAGTTTGGAAATGGACGAGGAACGACATTTTAACGAAATGTCTTCCATGGGCCAAGTGATACCGCGTCCGAGGACGGTCAGCAGTCCAATTCCATACAACCCTTCGCCTAGTTCGTCCAGACCTTTGAGTCCAGGTCATTAAAAAAATTCAAAATTCAAAATTAAAAAAAAAAAATTAAAAAAAACTTAAAAATAAAAAATTATTTCAGGCCTCAATTACAGTGGAGTTCGTGATGCCTTTAGTCCCACAAGCCCGATGGGTCGATGTCAAACATGTGGCCAGCCAATTTATCACTTGCCTGCTTTATCCACGTACTTGCCAAGTACATCACCACCGCCACCAATGCACATTGGTGTCCATACTATGGTAATTTACAAAAATTTAAAAAAAATTTTTTTAAAAAATTAAATAAAAATTTTTTTTTTGTAGCCTGGACCTATGAAAGCTCGACCGTCCAATTCCCAAGAACGATTTGCCAAACCCGCTGTGCCTGCAGCCATGATGGCTAGTCCCGGTCATGGTCATCATCAATTAACGGCTCAAGCATCTTCCTCGACAGTCGTTCACGGGTCTCTTCATAGCAGCCATGGGGATAATAAAAGTTAGGGTTATCCAATACAAAGCTCATCTTGCTTAATGTTGGCTTGTGTGATAGAATTTCAATTCCATTTTCAACATTTTTGCGTGAAAACGAACGAAAAATGTCGAGTTGAATTATTTTTTTCAAACTAATTGTGAAACGTTTGGTTTTATTTTACTATAAATTTAATCACGAAGGTGTGTTTAAAATACATTTTATAATTTAACAAAAAAGGTTTGGCTTTCCCAATGTTTTCCGTGTTTGTAATTGAAATAGTAATTTGCAAAAGTTTACATTTTACAATGTAATTTTCTTTTCTTTTCATGGCTATCACAAGTAATGTTGAATTCTTGTTGTTTGTTCTCGTACGCTAATGCCTGTGACACTTGTGAGTTAATTCAGTCAGAGTTGACGAATTTTTATTGGGGCAGCTGTATAATTAATTTTTCAGAGGGTATTTTTCAATTAACACTTTTTCAAATCATAAAGAGGTTATAAATGTAAACAAATGGCAATAATTTGTTCTCAATCATATACATAAAGAGTAAAAAGTAGCTTAATGAAAAAAAAATCAATATTATTCAGTATTTTCAATTTTTAATGATGTTATTACACGAAATTGAAAAAAATTTTGGTTTTAACACTTATTTTAAACAATATTATGGAATTTTCGCTAATCATTGTATTATAATATGTATAATCAGCGGACAGACTGGTTCATTCGCGAGAATGTACTAAAGCGCAGCGTTGTTTGTAAATAAAAGTAAATTTTCATCGTCTCAAATAACGTGTAATAAAATTTTTACTCGCTTGAGCGAGATGGAGTGAGTGTGGCCCTACTTCCGGTTCAAATGGCTTGACGACTCTCTCGACGCTCTGGATTGGGGAGTAAACAAGTAAAAATATAAGATGTCAGGACGAGGAGGTAAGAAGAGAAATAAATCAACATCCAGGTCGGCGAAAGCTGGCGTTCTTTTTCCTGTCGGTCGATTGCACCGTTATTTACGGAAGGGAACCCATCACCAACGGATAGGCGCGGGCGCACCAGTGTATTTAGCAGCCGTGATCGAGTATCTTACAGGTTAAAATAACAAAAATTGTTTCATTCTCATGTTTGTTTACACGCATTAAATAAAATGCGGTTTATTGTAAATTTTTCGAGTGATCGTTTTTTTAATATTTTTTTATTCATGTACGAGTTGTTTTTGAAAATAGGCCTAGGAAATTAATGTTATTTTGTGTTATTTTTCTAGCCGAAATATTGGAATTGGCTGGAAATGCTGCTCGGGATAATAAAAAGGGACGTGTGACACCTAGACATATCTTATTAGCTGTTGCGAATGATGAGGAATTGCATCAGGTATGCGAATGATGGATTTCGTGTGAGATTGTTTTTTATTTTGTGCTTAAAAATGGATTTAGTTATTGAAAGGTGTTACAATTGCATCAGGAGGCGTGTTACCAAAAATCCATCCAGAGTTATTGGCTAAAAAGAAAGGTGGGAAGTTTGTATTTGTTAATAACCCGACGTCGATGGCCCCGGCGTCGCCGCCGTATAAAAAACCAAAATTGTCGCCTCCAAAAACACCCAAAAAAACAACGGTTGTGAATAAAACTGTCAAAGGACGAGCCAAAGGAAAGGTAAATATAGATTAGAGAATTAGATTGATTCAATTTAGTAATTTTTTTTATTTGTTTCTCAGGGAGCCAAAGATAACACGACAAATGCTACGTCCGGTGGAACTGGAATCACAATTTTGTCAGAGAAAAAATTATTTTTAGGACAAAAGGTTTGTTTTATTGTGGAATTATTAAGTGGAAATGATTGTGATTTTTCTTAATTTGTTTAGTTAACAGTTATACAAGGTGATATTGTAAATGTCACCGCCGATGCTATAATTAATCCAACAAATGCTTCGTTTTATATGGGTGGTGAAATAGGTAAAAGAAAAAAATTAAAAATGTGAGAGAAATTGTAAATAAAGTTATTTTAAAATTAAAATTTAGGTCAAACTCTTGAAAAGGTTGGAGGCAAAGAATTCCAACAAGAAATTAAAGATTTAGTTTCATCCAACGGACAGTTGGATGCTGCTGGTGGTAAGATAAATTTAGTTTTTTATATTTGAATTAACCGATGATGTTTTATCGAGTAAACTGGAGAGTTCATTCTTATATAACAAAATTTCTGCGTTAATATTGATGTTTATTTCTCTTATCTTTTGGTAATTTAAGTGATAAGCATTGAAATACTATGGTAGACTGTAAGAATGTTCTTTCCAGTTAAAAATACGATTGGCATCATTGAAATAAGAGATAAATATGAGAGTTTAGTGGGCGATGTGATTAAAATCGTAGGAAAAGCTCCTGTTTTTGTACTATCAAGTGTAATTTTAATCTTGAAAGCTATTTTTTGAATGTTTGTAGCTAATTTTCAAAGATTTGGAGTAAATTATTGAGAAAAAAATAAAAGATTTTTAATTTTTGATGTAAAAAATTCAAAAAATGGCTTTATAGATTACGATTTTAATCATATTACCCAATGTTAATGGTGGTCGATACTCTGAATACCAAATATTTTTTTAAAAGCATCAAAGTATCTTCAAAATACTTTTTTATCGCATTTGTTTGGGACTCACTGTACTGTGATTGCTTTTGCAAGAATTTAGGTTAAAAGTCCATTAAATTTTTATCTTAAATTCAATTTACCTACTGAATTTCGAGGACTCGTTACGAGTAATTGATTTTAAGTCAATTTTAGCAAATTTCCAGTATTTTTGATATTGAGTATCCATCACTACCAATCTCAAAGGTAAAAATTGCACGCATATTTGCCTTTTTTTTCTCTCTAGCGGCCATTTGTCCCGGCCACAATTTCCCAGCTAAATATGTGATACATTGCAATGCGCCAAGTTTTGGTTCCAATAACAGTAATGATTTACTGGAGAAAACAGTTAAAAACTGTTTGACTTTAGCAGACGAGAAAAATATCAAATCATTAGCTGTTCCGCCATTTGGTACTGGAAAGTAAGTTCTTCTATTTCTCTGATTAAACTTTTGTTTCCAATAGGGAAAAGACCAGGGAATTTGATGATAAAAAAACCCCTCCATTGGATTTATCATTAAAATAATCAGTATTTTATTTTTTTTTTAAATTTTTTTCTTTTTATTTTCTCTTTCCTTCCTGTAGCTGCCATTTGTACGGGGCATAGTATCTCAGCAAAATTTGTGATCCATTGTAATGGGCCGACCTACAGTGTCACGGATGCAGCTACACTTTTGGGGAAAACTGTGAAAAACTGTCTTGCTTTAGCTGATAGCAAGAACTTAAAATCTCTCGCCCTTCCATCAATTGGTAGCGGCCGGTAAATTATTTGAGAACATTCATAGAATTATGCAATCAGCTTTATAATTTGGGAATTTTGCTAGTTTTATTGGCTTTTTTAAATTTTAATATAAATTTAAATTTTATTTATTATAAATAAATTGTATGAAATTTATAATTTTTTTTTTTTGATTTTAGTGCTGGGTTTCCTAAACAACAAGCAGCTCAAATAATTTTGAAAACTATTTCAAATTATTTTGTCAATGTCATGTCCAGCTCGTTGAAGCAGATTTATTTTGTGCTGTATGATATGGAAAGTATCGGGATTTATACTAGTGAATTGGCCAAATTGGACTCTTAAGGTTTGGTTATGAATTTGGTTAAAGGAATAGTGTGAGGTGATTTTGGAATTTTTAAAATGAGTTGCGATGATTTGAAGAGCTAAAATGATTTAGTAATTAAGGTTTTTTGCACTATTTTTTGCATCACTACTTGTTTTCTTTTAAAATACAGAAAAAATAAGTAAAAAAAAAAAAGAGAAAATTTTCACCCTTGAACAACAAATTCGACATATTTAAAAAAAAAATTGATTTATATCACACTATTCCTTCAATTTTTGCTTCATTTCAATCTTATTTAAAAAAAATTAATTTACTGATAGGTATAAAGCAAGAACTACTGTAAAATAAAATTCTTGACAGAAAGAAAGGAAAAAGAAAACAGATCAAGATCAAGAAGACGGAAAACACGAAGAACGATTTTTTTGATTTATCACGCAATTTTTTAAATTCATTCCACTAACTTTCACCGTGTAAATGCAGAAGGCAATCTGCATAAATCCACGTTAAAAAATGTGACATAATTTTTTAAAATAATATTTTGGTAATCAAGCATTTTTAAAATCATCATTTAATAAGGGAATCAATCATTCCTGAAGTACAAAGTGATTATTACACTTTAAAATAAAATAACGTCAAATGTCCAAATATAAACGTAAAATCGTAATTTTTATTATTTTTCTTTACATTAATTTTGTTGTATGTGAATGGGAGCACTGACTAATTTTGCACTAAATTCTGTGCAACTTCTTCGTTAACACTATCGGTCCCAAAAAGTGTCGCGAAGACGTTGCAATTTCGTGCCTGTCTTGTGAAATTTGAGGTTTTTTTCTGTTATTTTTTCATTTTTTTTTATCACTAGTCACAATGATGGAACTCGCAAGTCAGAAACATGCACTGAAATAAAACACAAATTTGTTAGAATATACCAGTGTGGCCTACGTTAAATAATTTGGTGCAAAGTTTGGTTTGTTGTGTCACTCGCCAGATTATATTTTTATGCAAAAACATAAATTAATTATCAAAAATTTGCATTTATTTCATATTTTAGTCGTTTTTGCTTGTAACAACAAACCAAATTTGTTCCAATTTTGTTTTATCTAAACAATTTCTAATTCAATTTTGAATTTTTGAGTTTTTTTTTTTTTTCAATTTTATCAATTTTTTCAATTTTTCAATTTTTCAACCGCCATTTTTTCTTTGAATTGTAATTCGTGCAGTATTATAATTTGGTTGTGGTAGTCAAGCGTTTGATATTGTAGTTGGTGTTAAATCAAAATCTACTTTTATATTTATATATTATAAATAAAAATTTAAAAACACTTGTGAGTGTTGTATAAAAAATTTATTATTACTTAGTGCAATATTATTTAGCGTTGCTTCTTTTGGATTGTTTATTTTCACTTAATAAATGTGTGATAAATGTTATCGTATACCGGTAAATGTATTTTGTTGCTTAGATTTGTGTTGATTTATGTAATTTTTTCAATCTCTAGTTTTTTTTGTTTTTGTTTTAAAAATGATACTTTATTCGTACTTTAATGTTTAGAATTTTAACTTTTCTTGTTTTGGATGGGCATTTTTGGAACTATTTTTTGCCGGTGAATAATTCTAAGTATATAGATTTGTGTAAAGTTGTAAACTGTTTGTGTAATTGAAAAATCGCGTTATATTTTAGTGAAGATGACATGATAATAAAAAAAATAATCCGGTTTCTTGAGTTTTGTTTTAATTTTATTTCGAGTTTTAAGGATTAAAATTAAAACTTCAGTAAAATTAAAAGCAGCTGTAATCTCGCGAGATCTCGCTCTCGATGCTGTTCACGTGGATTAGGCGTAGTGCGATTCGAAAAGCAGTGAAAAGGAGGATTAAAGTGAAGGATATGTGAATGACAGTTATACGAAGGGTTTTGCAAGAGTTCCAGGTAGTTATTTCGTGATATGGCAAGATGAATGACTTAACTGTTTTATTTAAAAAAACGAAACAAGTGCAGTAAGCCTAAACAACAAACTCGCTATCATGTATTTCCGGTTGCCGCAACGATGCAGTTGGACTCAAATCAGGGAATGTTTGCAGAAAATGTGTTCTGAAAGTGCCTACAGTTTTCCTACGATGGATTCCAGCATTTATTTCTACCGTACATTTATTTCACTGAAACTTTATCGAAATGACAACATGCGTAGTCGTCGAACGTCCAACAAAACAGCGAAAAGTGAACCAAAAGCATCAAAAATTGCAGAAAATCGGCTGAAATCGTCTGTGTCGGCTGTGAAACTCGGCAGGAATCATCCAAAATTTTAAAAAATCGGCTAAAATCGTCAGTGTCGCTCTGAAACTCGGCTAAAATCGTCAGCGTTGCTTTGAAATTCGGCTCAAATCATCAAAGTGTTGCTTGAACTCGGCTCAAATCATCAAAGTGTTCCTCGAACTCGAACTAAAATCATCGAAAAATGTGCAACAAGGCTACAAAAGAAGAACTCAAGGTTAGAAATTTATTTTAATCTTTTATTATCGTTGATTTCTTTCACCCAAACGCGATATCGCTTCTTTAGTAAGAACATTTACAAGCGTTCCCGCGCTATGAGTATTTTCCAAAAGATATTTCAAACAATTACCAGACAAATAGGTCAAATCAATATCTTCCATAACCAACTTAACAGCCATCCTTTCCCTTTCGCAACAATTTTTCCACTTAAACACGATTTTAACACAACTATCGCAACACGTCCGTTTATCAAAAATATTTATCAATTGCCTCACGTGATCAAAACTGAAAACATGCAAATCTTCCAAATCACAGATAAGCTCGAGATTTCCCGTCGCAAAATTTCTCAAATTTTCATTTTTATCCAATCGACAATCGACCACGAGAACCCAAACTTGAACGAACGTATTCAACGTTAATTTACCGGTGAAATAAATCCAAACAAAACTTAACAAATTTTTAAGATCCAACAAATGACAAATCTGAATCAATTCCTTCAAAGATTCAAAATCGTAATTCATATTTGGGACTTTACCAGTGTAAAGGTAAGTGATGACGATTTCAACGGTTTCTCGAGCAAACAGTTCCGCGTCGAACGACTCTGGTCTAGCCGCAGAGTGATTCTCCGTTGAAAATAGTCTCTCGAAATACGGACAACTGGCCCTTAGTATTAGTTTGTGGGCGTGAATAATTCCGCCGTTGCTTTTGATTTGGAGGTCCGTACCGGACTGGTGTTGTCGTTGTTTTTCCAATTCGTTTGTTAAATAAACATTTTGTCGTTGGTCGCAAGTTGGTAGTTGGGGTTGTAAAAGGGAACTGAAATTAGGGAAGAGTTAATCGGTGATTTAATTTTGTTTACAAAGTTTTACCTTCTCTGCATTGTGATGTCGAATTTTGAGTTGTTAGGTGATGTTTAATTGTGGATTTTTAAAAAATTTAAATTTGATAGACAGGAGAGGTGTTTCTGTTATTTAGGAATTTATGATCTGGTAATAGACAATGTCATTAGTTACAGGGCATTGTGATAAGGTTAAATGTGAGTTGATAAAGTATTGATAAAAATAATTTTGGTTTTGTTTTCCAAATGAAGATACTCTAGTTTAATTTAGATAAAAAATAATGAAAAGAAACCACTTGTTGAAGTTATCTGATTATGGGATTTCTTTACTTTTCTTCTTTTTTTTTACTGTGAAATTTTCAGTTTGCTAATTTGGTTTTAAAGGCAAAAAGTATTTATGGTGTGCGAGTTTTTTTTCATAATTTTGTGATACAAATCTAATCTGAAATCAAATATGGCAAAAATTAATGTCAAAATATACTATTGTGTGACATATTATTATTTCCAAAATAAAAAACCATAGCCCTATTCCCATTGAAATTTAATGGTATGTGAGAAATTGAGACTCAATTCCTTATAAAACCCACAAAGAATTCCCATAATACAGTAATGATTACAAAATTGATGATTGATCAAGGAAAGGCTTTATAATATGCCTTGTAGGTGGCTACAATCTTCTGAGAAGTATTTAATAAATACTATTTACAGTAGAAACTCCATTATCCGAACCTCAATTATCCGAATGTTTGATTATCTGAACTGAAAAGTTAGGTTAGGTTAGGTCATTAACAGGGTGTGAACAACTATGTTTTGTCACTCAAAACAGGGTTGTTCACAGTATTTTGTAATATTGTAACAGTTTGACAGTTTTTAAGTAAGGTTTGCCACTCAAAACAGGATCGTTCACACTGTTATCTAAAAACTGTCAAATTGTTACAGTATTACAAAACAACACTGTTAGTAACTCTACTATATCTGAAATATGATATTTCAGATATCTGAAATATGGTATTTCAGATATAGTAGATGAAAAATTAGCTTGAATAAGGCAAAAATCGATTAATATCGATTATCAGAATTTTTCAATTATCCGAACGGCCCCCATCCCCGAGCAGTTCAAATAATCGAGTTTCTACTGTATTTCTATCAGATCGGCTACAATTTCGTGATTGTTTTCACTTCCGAAAAGTGTTTCCACCTCTGAGAAATATTTATCTCTAGCAGCTCTTGCCAATGGAAACGTTGTCACTTTTCGGCACAAGCCTAGAAGTCGTGTCAACTAAAGATGATGTGTGGGCTACACAATGCAAAATATGAAATACCGCTACAGGGGAGCAAATTAAACGCTCGCCGCGTTCATGCAACAGCCGAATTATTTAGAATGGTGTGGTGCACGCCAAGGCACCGTGTACCCAAGAAAAAAGCACTATTAAAAACTACTTATCACTTACTTTACCTATGCACACAGCTAAGGACTTAAATTCCCGCAAAATAAATGTGGCCAACACTTAAATTAGCAAGAATAAGCGCAAAGAAGGAGACACAAGTTGGGCAAACCGCAATAACTCAACAAACTTCAGAAATAGGGCAACTCTAAATACTTACTAAATCAGGATAAATGAAAGAAATAAAGCCATTCATGAGCAGGACAAAAGCCAATACTCATATAAAAATGGCTGGCTCAATTGCATACAAGAACCACTGCTCTGTTCAGCAGTGTGGTACCAAAGAACTAAATAAGGACCACTGCTCCATCAGCTTGGTGCAAAAGAACACTCTTTCTTAGTCCAGATTGACCAAGAAAGCTCTGAATGCTAATTAGTGGGTCAAACCACTATTGGGTAGAACCAGAAGTAAATGAATCCCTCCCTGAGAATGAATCCCTCCCTGAGAATGAATCCCTCCCTGAGAATGAATCCCTCCCTGGGAGGGATTCATTTACTTCTGGTAGAACTATGTGAGTGGAAAATTCCTAATATCACCACTCATGATGACTTAATCAGGAAATGATTCACTGCAAAAAAATTTAAATATACAAATTTCAAGCCAATTTAAAGTCAGTGTGCAAGTTAACTTTACATTGACTTTACATTGGCTTGAAATTTGTAAATTTAATTTTTTTTTTGGCAGTGATTGAGATGACAAATTAAAAAT
>JAQIXT010001611.1:0-14635 GCA_034700445.1 Stenotaenia linearis
ATCTTGATTCAATGTTGATGACATCACTTTTCGTCGCATTCTCTCATTGGTTGATTCAAATAAAATGCCGTAGACAACTGTGAACATGAAAACGCCATAACGTAACAAAATATTGCTACGTTTCCTTACGTTACGGCTCAGTGTTAACCCACCATCATAGTTTAAAAATTATACACAAATCTAAATATTTACACAAATCCTAATTTTACCACAAGTCAATAATTTTCACCAAGTGTGATATGAGGGTGCTTGGATAAAAGACTCCCAAGGTTGGGAACAGCAGCAGTATGGCGGTTGTAGCAGAAACATGTTCGATGTAACTTCGATAACGGTAAGATCTAATCGGAATGACTTTACAGCATGATGAATTCGTCAGTGCGAGTTATGGCGCACTGCAACTCATTGGTTTGCTGCGGCTGCATCATTTGTCTTAGTTATTTGTCTGTTTCTGCCTGACTTGATGGCTGCTTTGTACAATTAATCCATATCAATGATTATTGATATATGGTGAAGGTGAAGGGAAAAAGAGAAGGAGAGAAAGGCCTAATTGGTTATTGGTTTTGTGTTTTGTTTATTAGGTTGTGGGATATTGTGTGTGAGGTGTTTTTGTTGGGTTGAGTGATTTATTGGCGTGAAATAAGAAGTTTGGTTGGGGTTGGGGAAAGGGAGAAGGGTTGGGAGTGATTTGAATGGTAATTGATTGGAGTTTATTTGGGTGGGTTTTTTTTAAATTGGTGTAATGGTTTGGAGTTGGTGAAGTGGTTTGTTTTGAAGGAAGGAAAGGGGTAAGGGAATCGTGGCTGTTTGGATGTTGGAAAAATGAATAGCTTGATGAGTGTTGATGTGGTGCAGGAAATGATAGAAATGTTCAAGAGATGTGGAGAGTATTGTAAAAATCTGTAGGAAATTGCAAAGTACTCTGAAAATTTGGAGGAAATGTGAAAAATATTATAAAAATGCGCAGGAAATTGGAAATAGTTTTTAAAAATCTATAGGAAATGTTAAAAATACTGTAAAAATCTGCAGAAAATGTGCATAAATCTGTATAAAATGTGCAAAATACTGCAAATTTGCGTAAAGTGTGCAAAATACTGCAAAAATGTACAGAAAATGTGCAAAATATTGCAAAATTCTGCAGAAAATGTGTAAAATACTACAAAAATCTGTAGAAAATGTGCAACATACTGCAAAAATCAGTGAGAAATGCAGAAAATTTTGTAAAAATCTGCAGTTTACCAAAATACAACTTAAAAATCTGGAACATTTTGATAAAAAAAAAATTATAAAAATTCCATAATAACTTACTTAAAACAAGCAAAAATATATACAAAACTGCAAGAAAAGTACAAAAACATAACATTAAAAAAACATGCAAAATATTTCAGAAAACGTCCCCAACCTCGACGAAAATGTGTAAAAATGAAAAACAGACTGCAGAAACTTGCATAAATTTACAGCGAAATGCTCTAAGCACACAATAAATTGCAGAAAACACCATAAAAATATCAGAAACAGCAAAAATAAACAAAACAAACAATTTCACAATTTTTTTTCTCTCAAAATTAAAAAAATTTAACCTAAAAAAAAAAATTTTTTTCTTTAAAAAAAAAAAAAAAAAAAAAATCCACATTACCCCCAAACCCCCCTCTCTTTCATTTCACTTCATTTTATTTTCATAAACCCCAACCACCTCGCACTCCCAGCCAACTGAACAAACAAACACGTTGTTTGCCTTTAATATTTTGGTCAGCGTTTCTTTATAGTCGCGACCTCAGGGGGCGCAGGTGGTTTCAGGCTGCCATTACTCAAGCGCAACTTGCCTCGCACTGAACTTGAATGCTGGGCGGCGCATCGAGTGAATAAGTGGGTATTCGTCTGAAAAGATGTGTGGCGTCGACGCACTGCCTCTTAATTACTGCAGTGGCGGAATTCAAATGATGAAACCCCAAACTCCGTTATTGGACTCGGGGCTTCACTGCATTGCGCGCAGTCTAAATGCGAGGGTTCAGACTGACGGGTGAGCGCCGTAAAACAAAAGTAAGAGCCGCATCGACCACCGACGCGATTCCCCCGCCACATTCCGCCGCCTAGCGGGCGACAAGCGCTGCAGATGGTTCTGGGATTTTTGCACAACAAACTTTTCACTCGGTGCTTGTTGCCTAATAAGATGTAGTACAGTGAAGCTCCCCCACTGTTCGGTGCGGAGCTTTTTATTGTGGGGGAAGCTGATGAGGGCGCGGATGCCTCCAATTTTTTTTTTTTTTTTTTTTTTTTTTTCCTAATGCTGCGAAGGATTTTCATTTAGGAATTTAGATTAGGGCTTTGCCAGCTGATGTGGTGGTGACAGCACGAACGAAAGAAGTGCGAAGCTTTGTATATAATAAGCGGCTTTTTAATCATTTAGTTTTAGATGCTTAATGAAAATTCATTTTCCCCTTTCCCCTTAACTCCGTTTTTTCACTTTTTAATAATAATTTCATACTTTTTCATCCATTTTTTGTAAAATTACATCGGAACCCCGTTATGACGAAGTGGTGTAAAATCGTTGATTTATTTCCCATAGACATCGATGTTAAAAAGTTTTATTATAATGAAAACTGGTTATTACGAACTTTTATTTGAAATTTTTTCATCTTAATTACGTTTTTACATCCCGACATCATTTTTTACCATTAAAAATGAGAAATATCCGAAAATTGACTAATGACACATTGTTATCAATTAATAACTTGATTTTTAGGTCAATAAATTTAGTTTTACTTAAATAATTTCATTTAAATAACATTTCGTATCATTTTATGTAAGATAGAGCACAAAACTCGATATAACGAAATTATTTCACAAATTCGTTATAACGAGGTTTGTTATATTTAACATTTTTAGAAAATTTTTAGAAAATTGACAAATTAATATAAACAAAACAAGCATACAACTAATTACTTAATCCAATGTTTCAAAACTTCATTATATAATTTCGAGTATTTCTTCAGAAGCAAAGCTTGCTGCATTTTATTGCTAATTAACTCGAATCTTACGTCTATGCAGTTGTAATTTATTTAATGTTATTGTTTCGACAGACTCAAGTTAATCTATTTACGCATAAGTGTGCGCGCCAGATGATTCAGGGGAAATCGTATATTAGAGTGTGTTAAAGCGCTAATAAGTGTTGAAGTCATCGAATTAGCCCTAAAACTAACCATAAAACTCGTACCTTAATATTTTATAACAAATACAAAAAAATTCTAAATCCGCTATTTTATTATCGAAAATATAAAAAAAAAATTTAGAAATTTTTTTTTTTTTTTGTGGAAAAAAAATCTAAGTTTCGCTAATGACGCGCTTCTTTGAGGTCGGGCCGCGAAGCCTCCCTTTGGAATTCAGGCGGAGCTTTTGCCTATCACGAGAATTGCTTTATAGACTCGAGATCAAACTGTAACCTCTGCGTCGCTATTTTTTCTATTTTTTATCCTTTTTTGTGTAATCCACACAAAGAAAGAAAGATGATATATCCAGCGAACGCATACGTTTTAGCCTTGTTGTCTCGTGGCGCAATCTCGTCTTTAGTTTGAGGAACAAAAGGCAAATGATGACGGGGCGCCTGTCGTCTTTGTCTCGCCACAACTTCGGCCGACGTCTGCCTGCCATGATGAGGTCACTGGGACAAGTCGTGCGAGTTGTGGGAGTTTGAGACCGACTTGAGACGGTGGTATGAAGAAGTTTTCTTTTCTAACAAAGAAAATATTTTTTTTTTTGGTTTTTGGTGTTGGTGATTTGTGAATCTGGACGGTTGATTTGTGATTTATTGTCTTTGTTTTAAGCGTGAGAGGGATTTTTTGTGGGTTTGGTTTGATTTAGTTGATATGATCTATTCTGATTTATTGATCTATTCTGATTTATTGATTTATTTTTTATTTATTCCAATTTTTTATTTTTTTTTAATTTAAAGTACTTCAGTTGTGATTTACTTGATTTTATTTACTCATTTCTCATTTCTCTTTGATTTACTGATTTACTTTTGATTTTTTTCTTGATTTACTGATTTACTCATTTCTCATTTCTCTTTGATTTACTGATTTACTTTTGATTTTTTTCTTGATTTACTGATTTACTCCTGTTTTTTTTTCTTGATTTACTGATTTCTTTCTTGATTTATTGATTTCTTCTTGATTTTCTCTTGATTTACTGATTTATTCTTGATTTTCTCTTGATTTACTGAATTACTCTTGACTTTCTCTTGATTTACTGATTTATTCTTGATTTTCTCTTGATTCACTGATTTATTCTTGATTTTCTCTTGATTTACTGATTTATTCTTGATTTACTGATTTATTCATGATTTTCTCTTCATTTACTGAATTACTCTTGAGTTTCTCTTGATTTACTAATTTATTCTTGATTTACTGATTAATCCTTGATTTAGTTCAGGTTACTAACTTGAACTTGGAGTAAATTGTGATGATTTACTCAGATTTATTGATTTGCTCTTGATTTGCTCTTGCTGTACTGATTCACACTTAATTCACTGATTTATTCTTGATTTACTGGTTTTTAATTTAGTAATTTACTAAAATCTGTTGATTTATGGAGATTTACTAAGATTCACTAAAATTTATAGATTTATAAGCATTTATTATAATTTACTGGAAATTTACTAAGATTAAAAGATTTATGAAGATTTACTAAGATTTACATATTTATGTAGATTTACCGATTTACTTCCACAATCGCAGTAACATAATACTTAAACTACAACAGTAAAGTATTTAAAAGTCATCTCCGATTACAGAACCCAAGTTAGCGAGAAAATGTGATGTCATGTAGAAGTCATTTAAACGAGGGTTTAGTGTGTTGATTAACGAAACGATAAGTCGTTGCAGTGTTTTTCTTTTTTATTGGATGGATTCTTTAATTGCTTTTTATTAAGCGTTCCCCTCGTTTTGAACAAGGCGAGATTTTGCTAAAGGGATTTGGGGACGTGATTTGAATGCAATGTTCTCTAGAGGAAGGGTAGAGAAGAAACTAAGAGCCGGGCATGTTGTTGCTTTGTTTTGGCACATGTTTTTAGAATCGACAATTCTTCAATGTGTGTTTAGTTATTTGTCAAATCGTGGATTGTTTTTAATTTTTTTTATAAATGGATGTTTGGATTAATTTTGAGGATTTTGGAATATGGGTGGGATTTTTAAAAAAGATTTCATGAGAATTTTTAAAAGGGGTTTATGGTTTTTTTTTTTTAAAGTGAGGGTTATTTCTAAAATTTTTCAGGGTTTAAAGATTTTTGGGATTTTTGCAAGATTTTTTAGATTTATTTTTGATTTTTTTATAAGCAGACTTATCAAGATTTAAAGAGATTTTTAGAGATTTATAATAATTTATGGATTTTTAGAGATTTATAAAAATTTATGAATTTTTAGAGATTTATAAAATTTATGAATTTTGGAAGGTTAGTAAAGATTTCCAAAAATCTTTACAAACATCCAAAATCATTGGAATATTTAGAGATTTATAAAGATTTTGGAGATTTATTGACTTATAAATATTTCTCGATTTTTGAAGATTTAGAGATTCATTTAGAGATTTAAAGATTTAGAGATTCATCTAGAGATTTAAAGATTTCGAAATTCATTTAAAGATTTATATATTTGTAAATTCATAAAAATCTAGAAATTTATAGAGATTTATTCCACCCTTAACCAAAATTTACACATCATCCACCTGACTCAAAGCTTTATTATTTCTAACACAGATCTCGCTTGACGAGATCACTTTTACGGCTTTATTTCTTTAATGAATAATTAAATAAATTAAAATCGTTTTTATGCTGATTAAGTCATTCATTGAGATTAAAAACTCCAAATTATCCCACTCTCTTATTTTTTAATTCACAAAAAAATTTCTAAACTTTTAAATTTTAAATTAATAAACAAACTCATAAATTGCAACACGGCAAAAAATGCAAATTAGCACATTTACATCTGAAAGATAGCTGAAGGACATTCACCCTCACTTCTTAAACATCTTGCACTCAAACATCAACACGCCACATCTATTAGCTTTCAGCGCCAACATCCATTCAAATTTCGAACGGCATAAATCAAGTGAATAATCAATCCAAGACGACCATTAAACAAATAAGCGCAACGCATTAAGTAACGCAGTAAATTACAAAAATTCATTGATTAAAGCTCATTAATTACACACAACAACAAATTATCAGACAATTGTGTTAATGTGTGATCAAATTAAACAGTAAGTTGGTTTTTTTTAAAGAAATTTTTGAGATTAGATTTACAGATTTACAGAGATTTGTAGATATTTGTAGAGATTTGAGGAGATTTGTGGAAGTTTTGTAGAAATTTTATGAGATTTAAATAGATTCAGAAATTAAATCTTTAAAATTTATAGATTTAAAGAAATTTATAATGATTTACATAATAAGATTCAGTAAGATTTATAGAGATTTAAAAAGAATCACAGAAATTCAAAAATTCACAGGATTTAAAAATTTAAAACACAGATTTAATGAGATTTAAAGAGATTTATAATGATTTAATAAGATTTAGTGAGATTTGTAGAGATTCACAGATTTTAAGATAGATGTTCAGAGATTTAGTGAGATTTAAAGATGTTCAGAGATTTAGTGAGATTTAAAGATGTTCAGAGATTTAGTGAGATTTAAAGATGTGTAGAAATTTATCAAGATTTTCAGAGATTCATAGAAACTTAAATGGAGACTTATAGAGATTTTTCAGATTTACTGATCTAACCAAAAATCTAAATCTAAATCTACTAAATTTACTTTAAAATCACTATAAAATTCAACAAAAAAAAATTACAAAGTCAAAAAAGGCGGCAATTTCAAATAATTTGCCAACGACCACATTCCTCTAAATAGCTACTAACTCCTTCAAATGAATGATGGCTGTTTTGTCGCTATGACTACGATATAGCGTTCAGTTACCCGATCTGTCCCATAGCAAGAGATGTGCAGGCACTCGCCGTAATTTCCGGGCGATGCGTCTCCCATTACGAGGGGTTAATTGCGTTATTTAAGCCTGTTTACTGTAGGGCTCTTCGTTCCATTCTCCCTCCCTTTACTCATTCGCATCCTGAGCCTCCCGTTCGTTTTTCTGCCCCGTTTTCCTTTTCTCTTCACCGCACCAAGCGCTCATATTGATTTTCACCTAATCCTTCTTCCTCATTCCATTTTATTCGCAATTTTTTAGAATTAAAGCGCGTAAACAAGTGATTGGAATAGTGTAGCGTGCAGCGTATTGACTGAATTAGACTTAAAGAAGACGTAATCGCAGATGAAAGACCCAGATCTCGGTCTTTGTTGATGGTAAATGCACTTGTGATGTCCTCATCCCCCAGGCAGGCGCTGTATGTATTATATAAGAACTGAATTTGTGTCTGCCTGGGGTTGAGCGGTATCTTATTGTAGTTTATAAATTAGTAGTTGTGTAACACTGAGTTTGCCGCAGTGCATTTTTAGTTGTAAAGTTATATAGTTTGAAGTTGTAATTTTTGTGTGGGGGTTCGACAGTAAGCAAAATCTTGTACAGATTTACAAATCAATTCTTGATTTTCATGATTTCTTGATTTCCTTTGATTTCACTTAGATTTCCACAATTTTGCTTGATTTTCCATGCTTTTTCCATAATTTTCAGTGATTTTGATTTCCAGAATTCTGTTGATTTGAAAATCAAAATCAAGGTCTGTACGAGATTTTCGCTGGTATCAAATCCATCGAATTTTTGTGAGGTAACTGGTAAGAAAAATCTCAAAGTTATGATGTCATATGTCATGAAATGAAGGAGCCAATCAGAGAGTTGTGATTTTCCAACATGGCGCTCATGTTGATTTGTGATTTTGTGATTTTGATTTCACGATTTTCGTGATGATTTTCTATGATTTCCATGATGATGATTTCCATGATGATTTTCTATGATTTTCTGTGATTTTGATTTCATGATTTTCTGTGGTTTAGATTTCATGATATATTTCTAAGATTTCCATTGATTTATAAATTAAAATCAAGGCCTGTATGAAATTTCCAGCAGTAGGCTGTTGGAACAAAACATCAAATCCTTGATTGAGCATGACATACTTCCTTTTTGCTTAACAACACAAAGTTGACATTACCATAACATAACTTTACAACGAAAAATGCACTGCTGCAAACTGGGACAATGCAACCTCAGTTATACATATAAATTACAGTTTTAACTATAATTTTATAATGGGAAATGCACTACCGCAAACGCACTATTCTTGTTATCCGCAATCCAAATGAAGTAGTTCAGAACATAAAAGGTCTGTTTTTTTAAGGCAAGTGATGGATGATTAAAATTTTACCGGGGGTTTGTGCTGAGGCGCTCATATTTTAGGATGTTTAAATGGCTTTATCCTTTAAGGGTTTGGACATTTGCCCAGTTTGTGGAGAAAAATATAAATAAGAAAGAAAAGGGGATGGGGATTTATGTAGCTGTGAAATCAAATGTAAAATGCAATGATAAAAAGTTTTGTTAAGGTATTATGAGGGCGATAAAATTGTTGTGTTATAATAATGGGTGTTTTTATTGCATAAGAAAGAGCTTAATCGACGGTTTTGCATGGTGGGAGTTGAAGGTGATTTTTGGGAATGAGTACAGTTGTTGGTCAAGTAAGTTTGTTAAATTTTTTAGAATTTTGTTTGTATTTGAAGAAATTTTTTTTTGTGCAAAATGAGATGTTTTTAACTTTTTTTTTTTTTTTTTTTTTTTAACAAACTGTTTTTTTTTTTGTTAAAAATTTGCATAAATTGAGAATTTTATTACAACAACTTTAAAAACTGCAATTTCTTTTACAGTTTTGAAAATATTGCACAAATGCGAATTTTTTTTATAGACTATCTTGAGAAAATTGCGAGGTTTTACAAATTCTTTCACTCAATTGAGAATTCACATAATAAATTTACGATTTTATGAACAATTTCCTTTTAAAACTGCAACTTTACTACAAATTTCCACAAAAAAACCCCCAATTTCCTACAATTTGAATTCAAACCCCTCACTTTTTAACAAATTACAAGTTTGGTATTGTGTGCTAGCGATATTAAATTACGGAAACATTTATTGCATTAGTTGTATGGAAATGGATTGTTGAAATAAATTGTGAGATTGTAAACATCAACAGAAAATAAGAATAAAACTCGGCCTTATGTTCGTAATATTTTGACCCAGTTAATTGTTAGTGATTGTTAATTTTTATTAAAATTTATGGTAGTCTCCAACTCTGTTATAACGAAATGCTAAGGACCACTTTTTAACATGGACGTCTATGGGAAAAAACAAATCGGGTAATTTAGACATTTCGTTACATCGAGGATTTCGTTATAGCAGGGATCGACTATAAATTATATCAAAACATTTTAAAATATATTTAATTTTCAGTTACACTTTCACAACGTCTCTTTTAATTTGCAAATCACCAACGTTCGTAATATCCTCACCCACACTCTAATCCCCCAATACCCCCACTCTCCATCCCCCAACTCCCTCCAAATCCGATGATTAAGCGTATATGAACTGGAAGCGAATAAGTGTCGGGGAAGTTAGCATCCTACAACTCATGATTTTCTCCCTTTCGTCAATTTGCGACGAAGCAGCCGAGCTATGACACACTCCTTTTCACCGTCTGACTTCCGATGGTGGCGACAAAGTGCGAGGAATGCGTCCCATTCTTCACTCTTCATTGACTCGAACCCGCGTTCTCATGACAACGCCGACTTAGGGCTCCGTGTCGGCCCCATCATTTGGCCTCGTTGCAAACGTGCACTTTGAGCAATGGCTCGCCTGCAACTGCTTATCTGGAAATAAGCCACGTGCTCTTAGCTCCGGCTATTCATTTTTTGCTCTTCGTCTTTTCCCTTTTCCCCCTTTTTTCTCTTCCACAAGATAAATTCACCAATGACACCGTCCTCGTACTCTTCCACCCTTACACCTCCGTCCGGACGTGCGCAACGAGGTTGCACGAACATCCGGGAACGCGCCTGCGCACCAAGGCCATCCCGGCCTCGACCGCGCTTGCTCCGATAAGAAAACCCGCTCGGCTCGGACTTCTCTGTGTAATATCTCCATTTTTTTTTCATCCTCTCCTTTCTTTTCGTTTATTCCCTTCAATTTTTTTCTTTCTTTTTTTTATCCCGGTCGTCTATTCTTCAGATTGTGTCTTTTTCTTTTCTCTTTTTATAAAAACATTCAAAGTAATTTCCTTTTATTTTCATCATTTTTTCTGATGGGTGTTTAAATCGGTTTTGAATCGAATCGTGATCGATTTTTTTTTTTTTTTTGTGATAAATATCTTAATTTAGATGTAGGAATAAAGGTTTTGTGGTTTGTGGATGTGTTTTTGGTGGGGATTAGGTTTGAAAGTTGAGTTATTGATCAGTGACTCGTCAAAATTAAATGTATGCCAATCAATGAATTGATTGTGATGTGTGGAAATGTGGAATTTGAGCGATTGAAAGGTGTTTTTAATTGTAGGTGGCCTTGAATGTGGAGTTGGGAGTTTGGTAGGTGAAGTTTGGTATAGATTTAATGAAATTTGAATTTAATTTGTTGAATTCAATTGATTTTAACTGAGAATCTGTGAATTTTAGGAGGCTGGTGTTAAAGCTGCCCCGCAATACAAAACGTATTCGTACTATTAGCTGCTCCTTGTAGCATGAAAGTCCGCAATACACGGAGCATTGTGAACAAGTCCAGCTGCCCCTTGCAGCACGAAAGTCCGCAATACACCCCACACCATTCCAACACATGCTGCCCCTTGTAGCATCCAACCCCGCACTCCAAAGCTTTGCCGTGAAGCCTAGACCACTTGAATATCTCCTCCCTTCAAACCGAACCTCTCAATTCGTATCACTTCTCTTACTTACTTACTTACCATTCTACACTTTCATTCCCCTAATTTTGTTTAAGTAGGCCTACTTACCTTTCAAACACGAAAAAAAAAATCTAATTGTGATTTATTTTCCCGCACTTCTTTCCTTCTTCCATCTTTCCCTCTCTCCATTCTTTCCCCTTTCCAGCGCGCGGTTTCCTATTTAACCTGTAAGAGATGAATGATGGATAGTTTTGAAAGCCCGGCCGAGAATCCATCTTTCTCCGTCGCTCTTGTATTTGATCGTCATCGCTCATAAGATTTTTAAGCTCCACCAAGTCTTCATCTCTTGCAGTCTCAGCGCCGCTGATTGTTTTTCCAAATATTAAACATGAAACCAGAGGGTGATGATGAGGCGTATTTTTTAAATCCTTCCTCCTCTTATCTCAATTCCCTTCCCTTCTCTCGCCCTTTTTTCAACAATTTTTTTATCTTTCACATTTTTTATATTTTTTTACACATTTTTTCCAACAAAGAATTGTCACACAGAAATTCAGAGAAAAGAATAATTTTTTTTTTGTTGGTGTTTAAACAGTGCCTTTATCTAAATGGAAGCGGCCATTTTTGCACCTCGTTATCTGTGGAAATTTTTACTTTGTTGCAGACTTTTTCAAACTCGCTGCTTTAATGTAACGGCTGAAGTGCGAAGCTTGACTTGTGTGTGTTGTGTATATATCTTTGTTGCCGAGATGTCATCGTTCACAACATGCCTGCACTCTTGAAATGAGTTGCTGCCTCACTTGAAAAGGCCACTAGTATCATCCGCCAACTCAGACAAGAGGATGTTAGAAAATTTGCTACTCGCTACTGTTCTTCAGTCTCATCTTTTTCTTTCGCTTTTTTGTTGTATCTGGCTTGAAGAGGTCAGTTTAAAGAGGCTGTGATGATGGGTGCGGATTAAATGTTAATTCTGTAAGGAGTTTAAAGGTTTTTGATTGAATTTAAGAGAAATTGAGTGAAATTTTGGGTTTTTTTGGTGATTTTGTGCAAGATTTTGAAGTTAAGTTGGTTGAGTTGTTAGTTTTTGGTGCTGTTGTTAGAGTAAAAGATACTATAAGAACCAAAATATATATAAATAGCAAATAATAAGGTGTTGCTAAGAGTTTACTTAACTGGTAATAGTTAGAATTCGAGTATGGTTGTTGTGTATCAGTTTACAGAGTTTAGGGCAGCCATTTTATCCATTAAATACAATAGGCACAGAACCAGGCTTTAAAAAGTTGAATTAATAATGAAAATAAACTATTTCAAATCTCAGAATCACTAAATACCACACAACTGTAAGCGCACCAAGAGAATGAACCGGTTAGTCAAGTGAGTATACCTTAAATCTATCTAATTAATTAAATATACGGAAGAGATGGACTGAAAACAATTAATAGATGACTATAGAACCTCTCTGTTCTTCAGTAACCTGTACCTTTAATTAATTAGACAGATTTAGTGCATAGTCACGTGACTAGCCGGTTCATTCTCCTGGTGCACTTACAGTAACTAGTAATTAAAAGTAAAAATAGCATTTTATAATTTTAAACCATTCCATGCATTTTTTTAGAAATTATTTAAATTTTTTATTCCAGTTTTACATTTTTTGAACTCAATTTAAATTTTTGTCTTTTTAAAGTCTTAGTTGATGCTTATCTTTACGACAACTTCATTTTTTTCCTTTTAAACTAATTTATTCTAACCATTTTGTTGAATATATAAACTTTTTAAAGTTTTTGCTGGCTGTGCATAAATGATGAATAAGTTTGGCTGAAAAATTTACTCCCAACTCAAGAACTTCTTTGACAAGGCAAGAAATCTAAATCTAATATCCATCAATGAACCTTGGATATAAAACAGAGGCTATAAATTATCAACAAGTTGTTGAAATGTCTCAAAACAAATGGATTTTAAGAGCAATAAAATATTTCAGTATGGAGAAATCTTCTGAAGGGTTCACAAATCAGAAAACACAAAAAATGGCAATTCTTATTTTTCAAAACAGGAAAAAAAATTTCTTTTTAAATATATAAAAAAAAATTTTTTTTATAAAAAAAAATAACAAAAAGAAAAACACGAAGCGAACATTGAAATTGGCAAATTTTTTCATGCGTGAGAATAGGCTTAAATTTGTCTCTGGGAACAGAAAAAAGACTTATTCTCTGAAATTGCAGTAATTATTTACTTGGAACATGAAAAATGACAGAATTCGCTCAAATATAACAAATAGCCGAGCACATCTAAATGTCACCAGCGGCTTCAAAGGTCATACGCGACCTGTCACAATACAAAATACTTAACGCAATCTATATTTTCTACTAATCTAATAACAAAAATTTTTGTATAAAAATATTAATTTCTGCAAAAAATATTAATTTCTGCAAAAAAGTGAAAATTTCAATAATTTATGCACCAAATTTACAGATTTTTATTTTTGTTTTAAAATTTTGCAAATATTTTACCAATTTTTTACTAAAATTTTATTTTTTACGCTGAAAGTGGCCAAATAACTACAAATTATTTTTTCTTGGGAATTCACGCAAGTCTGTACACTCTTAGAAATAATAGTGTTGATTTACACATTTAAAGATGCTTAAACATTGGTACATGTTGACATCTGAATAACAACATTTATATCTTTTATTACGCTCAATTTCCAACTCTAATATTTTACAACTCGAACGGGTGTTCTGCTTTTGTAAAAGGTGTAATTGTCAATGCGTCAAAAAGTATGGATGTACAGAACCTTCAAACACTATTGAAGCATACCATACACAAGGTAGGCCTAAAGAGAGCGCTTTACCGCTCAGAAAATATTTATTTTTAATATTTACACAGAAAAAAGTTAGCGGCCTGTTTCACCCACTTGACACCCACCAATAACTTATCCATAGTGTGGATTTTGATATGTGCGCATGCTCCGGTCGCAGTGAACCACATCAAATGGAGGGTAACATGTCACAATGTTTGCGCATGCGTGCACAAAATCAAACGAATGCTAGCTGCCTCGTGAGATCGATGCGTCTTCTCCAGTTTCTTTCCTTTTTCCCCTCAATCCTCTGGGACTCGTCCCTCGTCTGGCCCCATGCCTCAGCCTTCACCCTGGCATCAGAGCAAGAAAACCGTCATCTTTTGTACAAATACTTTTCTTTCTTCCCAATGGACATTAAGGTGTCAGTAAATCTTCCATTCTCACCCTGTAGGTAATGCACCAGAAAAAGGAATTTTTTTTTGTAAATAAACATGTAAAAAATGGAGATGATTATGTTTTTTGGTGTACTGATATAGTCTGGAATAGTCTTTTTTAAAATTGGATATAGTGATAGGAGATTAGATGTAATAAATCATTTAAAATGGGTTTAAGTTCGTTGTATGGCCAGTGGGGAATTTGGTTGAGGATATTGAGTTTTAGATGTGGATTTGGTGTATTAGTGGAAGTTTAAGTAAGAATTGATTTAATGAGGTTATAGTTGGTGTGGGAATGTGATTATAAATTAGTTATTGCTCTTAAAGGTGATTTTCAGTTTGAAAATGGTGTCAAAGAGTGAAAATGTTGAGAGATTTGGATATTTATGCTGTTTTTTTGGTAAATTTCTGTAGGTTTTTAAAGATTTTCTAGAGTTTTACTTCAAAATCTACAGATTTTCTCCAGTTTTACTTCAAAATCTACAGATTTTCTCCAGTTTTACTTCAAAATCTACAGATTTTCTCCAGTTTTACTTCAAAA
>JAQIXT010001612.1:0-14625 GCA_034700445.1 Stenotaenia linearis
TTTTTTTCGGGCCAATTCCATTTCGGACTTAATCCACTTTGTGTGAAAAAAAATTTTTTTTCGGACTTAATGCGATTTGTACTTGTTCCTTTCGGACCAATTCCCCCGCACCGAAGGAGGTATAGTACTTGTCCAAGTTCTTTGTGGACGAGTTTGGAATTATTATTGGATTTATTTCCAAAAAAACAGTTTTAAACAGATGCGAAATACAGAATCTTTGAAGATGTCCATGCCTAATATTACATCTACGGAAGAACGGGTGAAATTCAGAAAACCGAAGAAAATTTGCAAAGTGCGCCAATCGAAAGGATTGAAAGCTGCCGAATTAGTTGCTTTGGCCTCGACTTCCATTGACTATCTAGAAACAGACGATATGGATGATATAGGTCCAGATGAAGATTTAACTGGTATTCCGGTCGAGCTAGATAGTTTGAAGATGTCCATGCCTAATATTACTTCTACTGAAGAAAGGGTGAAATTCAGAAAACCGAAGAAAATTTGCAAATCGAAAAGATTGAAAGCTGACGAAATGGATGCTATAGGTCCAGATGAAGATTTAACTGGTATTCCGGTCGGGCTAGATAGTGAAACAGAACTTCAATTCGAACTGAACAAAGTTCGTAAGCTGAAACAAAGGCAAGATGTTGTTCCATTAGATCTGGCAATGATTGTTGCTTATATCAAATCGAATTCTGACGAAGATATGAACGAAGAGTCGTCAGCCAAGGGGCAGAAAGGTACCATTGTATTTAATTCGACGTCTGAATTTTGTCGAAATTTGGGAGATATTCCCACTTTTGGCTCTGATGATGATGCTGATGAATTAATGGAATGTGATCGGAAAATACCAGTTGCCGAGGAGAAACGACATATTGAAGACGACAACAAATTGAATCAGGGTGGTTGGAACGAAGTTGACATTGATGAAGAGCCGATGGAAATAGAGCCGATGGAAATCCAGGTAACAAACAACGTGCCTATATTAGAAGAAGAACCGGATTTGAGTGTAGGATTGGCGGGCGCTTTGAAGTTAGCAATGAAGAAAGGATATTTGGAAAAGGAATCAAAGAAATTAGCCACTGTTCCTAGGCACAGTCATTTACAAGCTGCTAATTATACGATTGAAGATAAATCGTTTGTAGAGAACGACAAGTATGGTCGTGATCGTTATTACGCTGGACCATTGAGTGATTTTAAAGAAAACTATTCTTACAAATCAGACGTGAAATTGGAATACAATGATGATAACGGTCGACTTCTTACTCCCAAAGAAGCATTTCGTCATATGTCACATAAGTTTCATGGAAAAGGAAGTGGAAAGATTAAAACTGAGAAAAGAATGAAGAAATTGCAAAAGGAAGCTTTGACAAAACAAATGAGTTCAACAGATACGCCGTTGGGCACATTGGCTCTTTTGCAAAAACAACAAAAGCAGACAGAATCGCCGTATGTTCTGCTTAGTGGGGGTAGTAAGTAAAGCATTAAATCCAAATGCAAAGTGGAATTTGAAATATCAACATCTAAATTAAAAGTTGATTAATTAAAAGGAATTATTATTATTTTTTGTTAATTATTTTCATAATAATCTTTGATGTTGTATTTTTGTACAACATGTTGTAGGTGTCTATTGTACAGAATATTTCGAAAATAATTAAACAATTTTAAAAACTTAAGAAAATACTTTACTTTTTTTTTCTGGGTCACGCTGATAGAAATAAATTTCAATATTAATTTATAATTTCTCAAAGTGATCGGACTAGTTTTACTTTAACAACTATTGGTTATTGCTAGTTATTCCTTGTGGTACTTCTTCTCCATTGCCGTCCAAAATTGCAACTTTAAGAGCTGGGTTGGCTTCAGTTTGTTCGTATATTGGTTAACTTCTTCCACCTTATACTAATTTATGCCATCTTTTGAATCTTTTATTATTATTTTATTACTGTATCTAATTTATTCAACTAGTAAACTGACTGTATTTTAAGTTTTACGCAATTAAACATTATTTGTGTGTTGCACGTGGAATAGTGTTGACTTGTTTGAGTCAAAACTAACCCTGGCAAGATTGTATTGGCAGCTGCCAATACAACAATCTTGCCAGGTTTAGTTGTAAGTGCCAACACATCCAGTGATTGCGTTCAGTCTATTTATTATCTAATTACCTCTTAAATGTACATCTATCTGGAACAAATTGGGTAATTCCTACAAGCCGTTAATACTAAATGACATAAAATCAATTAAATCCGCAGTTTAACTTTTGCTTACCAATTACCATTTTATCAATATTTAAAATTCTATTAAAAATCAAACCATTATTAAATACCGTTCATATAAATAATGCAAAAGTCGCTGTCTAATTACCAATGGTTTTAATAAACATTTAAATTAACATTTGTATTTTCTTAGTGTTTTGATATTATATAATATGACGTCATTACATCTGAATCTATTCTTTATCTCAACTTGAGATAAAATTGTTTGGTATGTTTGAACACAACAAACACATTTCGACCCATTTACTTTTTTTTAAGAAGGAAAATGATGTAACTCTGAGTTGGAGTTATTTAGAATTCCAGTCTGCAATTTGGAAGCAACCTTTAATCAATCCTTTTGATAGGGAATAGGCCGTTTGTTTGGATTATTATAATCCGATTGGGAGCTGTAATGGAGCTTCAAAGCAACTAATTATTAGTTGTATAAAATATTTCAAATGTAATCTATGCGCTGTATCGAGTGTAATTCTTTCACAACTAATTAAGTTCAAAAATTCATACTTTTCTTAATTTTATTTTATTTTAAACCGGTTTTTGAAAAAAAACAAGTCTTCTTTGGCAGCTTTTATGATTCCCAGAGATACAAAAGTAATATATGAATTGAATCTTCACTAGTTTTTATGTCTCAGCATTAAAGTCTGAAGTTATAATCCAGATTTTTTTTTCTTAAAGGGATATTTGCAATTTGGCATTTGACATTTGTAATTTGCAAGCTCATAAATATGTTGAAAGTTATTAAATTATTTTTTTGGTAGTGAATTCGTTTTTAGTTTTTTCTCTTCGGCTGCTCGCAATTCGGCTCTTTTTATTTTCTGGCTTATGGTTTTAGGTAATTCGTCTATAAATTCGATCTGGAAATGGATGTATTGTATTTTTGTTGAAAAAGACTGATGACATCAGTTGATTTCTATTTATATGAAGTTATTGAGAAACCAGTCATGCATTTTTTTACCTGACGTGGATATTTATACGGTGCTGTTGTTTTCTTAACATGTTCTTGCAATTCCTTTATCAACGTTGCGGGATCTTTCTTCTTCCCACTTTCTCGTAAGATAACAAATGCTTTTACTATCTATTAAAAATTTAAAGAAGAAAAAAAAACCAGTCATTTAAACTACTATACATTGCAAAGTACTGCAAGAATTCTAAATAATGCACACCTGAGTACGCTCGTAATCCGGAACACCAATAACTGCACACTCCAGAACATCTGGATGTTGTTGTAAAGCGGTTTCTACTTCATAAGGTCCTATTCGATATCTATATCAATTATTATTAAATAAACATAATTTATTTCCAAGAAATGCTTATGGTTTACGCTGATGATGTGATGACGTCGTCCGATCTTCCAATGTACCAGTAATAACCATCCTCATCCATGTACGCACGATCACCAGTCAAATAATAAACTCCAACAAAAACCTTTTTTGTTTTTTCTGGTTCACCCTACAATAAAAAAAATTAAAAATCATTCTTCAAATTATAACTTATCACTAAAATAACCTCATATCCTTTGAATATACCCAACGGCCAGTCTGGTTTTACTTTTACAGCTATCTGACCAGTTGCTCCTTGTGGTACTTCTTTTCCATCATCACTCAGAAGTGCAATTTTAACAGCTGGATTTGCTGTTCCTATAGAACCCATCTTACTGGAAGCATCTGATGTATTGTAGATTAACGTTGTTGTCTCTGTTTGCCCGTACATCTCCAAGATGTTGAAATTGGTTAACTTCTTCCATTTTTTATTAACTTCTGCAGACTATCGTATTGTTAAATTTAATTGAATCAAATGCATTACCGTACCAAAGGTTCTCCTGCAGTAAAACACACTTTGAGATGATTGAATTTTGGTATATTTTGTGCTAAAAGCCTTCGATATACTGTGGGAGGTGCGCACAAATTCTGAACTGGATAATTTTGCAAAATCTAGAAAAGTATTTGATTATTTTTAAAATGTTTTCGAGAATTGAATTAAGTATTACCTCAAGTGTTTGTGTTGGACTGAACTGAGGCATTTCGTGCACGAAAATTGTTGCTCCTGCCAACAAAGGTGAGGATAAAGATGTCCAAAACGTTTTAGCCCATCCAGTATCCGCCATATTCCAAAATACAGTTCCTCTGTCTAATTGGTGACAAGCTCTGCAAACATTAAAAAAATAATTTAAATGAGTGTACTTTAACTCTTAACAAAAAATAGATAACGAACTTTGAAAGGCAAAGAAAAGCGAGAATCGATTCCCCGTGATTGTGCACAACTCGTTTGGGTAAACTTGTGGTTCCACTTGTGAAATATAAATGAACTGGATCTGAGCCTTTGCTATTTACACACTAAAAGTATTATAAATAAAAGATCTGTCAAAGAATCAGTTTTTAATTTTTTACTTTATGTTCTTCTGATGCATTTGCATACATTTCTGAATAGTTTAACCAGCCTGGTCTAAAAGAGATTATTATTAAAGTACAGTATAAATTTTAACTGAGTGAAATTGAATTTTTTTTTTACCTAGAATCATTTCTTACTAAAATTTTGGTTGTTAATGAATTACAAGTTGATGCAATCTGGAAAGTTTAATGTATATCTCAGAAAAGTTCATCAAGTTTGCCTGCAGTGCTTAACTGAATCTACTGAATCTGCAATACTAGGGGTTGTAATGACACATTCAACTTCTGTTGCTTGTATTCTGTATTGAATGTCTTTAGCTGTTATCATTGAAGTGCTCTGTACAACTAGAGTTCCTACAGTATGATAAATCAAATTTTTATTTAGAATTTTGAAATTTTTATTACCAAAATTACCAAGTCTCATGCATGCTAAGTTAATGACCCACCATTCTGGTATTTTTGGTAAAATAACCATACATTTTTTCCACTTGGTGCCATTACCCAATTCTGTAATGGCATTTGCAGCTTTTTTTGTATTTTTTGACAATTGGTCATAAGTCCATTTCAATTGGTCTCCATTTTGGTAAACAAACCAATAAGCAAGAGGTTTATCTTCTAATTCCTGGAATAAAATATCACCAAATGTTGCTTTTTATAATTTTAATCTTTGAACTGATAAACTCAACCTGATCAGTAATGGCCCAGCAATCAACAATATCTCTTGCAAAATTAAAATATTCGGGAGAAACTAAATTTTGGTACTCAAGATTATTTCTAATCTTTTGCAAGTGTTTGAAAACTTCTATTGGACTTTGCTGTTGGTTGACAATTGATGCAATATGAAACTGAAACTGAAAGAAACATTTATAACCAAATTTATATAATTGTTATTGTTATATTACTCATATACCTTGTTGATGTTTATCAGTAAAGAAGATGAAGCACATAGAAATGCATTTCTGTGAGAAAAAGCTTTAAGTCTAGCAACTGCAAACATTTTTCTTTGTCTGCATGTAGTCTGTGTAAAATGTCAGACTGCCTTGACTTAGCTTGGGCTATTGATAGCCACTATTAAGTCAAGGCTGTCAATTTCATCACGTGATTTGATTTAGTTGTAGTGTTGATAAGTTTATCACGCGATGAAATTAAATTTGGGTATGTTCAGTTTGGCTTTTTTAAAAATAAAATATTTAAATAAAATAATTGACTTGATATTTGCAAAATTTTATTTAATTTAAATTAGTTGATTGGCTGGTCAATGAAAAATGTAAATAAATCTTTGCACTCTGTTTTTAAAAAATTGTTTTATCATAAGATATTGGTGTAAACAGTTCAATGTGCTCGATAGCTGGTTGATAACCACTGAAGAGTGTTAAGTTGAAGATTCTTTGAAAACTCCAGTATTGAAGAATAAATATTTTATTTCACAAATAAATAAAATTTATTTCATAAATAAATAGTTTTAATTAACAAACAAATAATTTTAATATGAATAAATTTTAAATTTAGCAAATTGAACTAAATTTGGTACTTCTTAACTTTTCCTGAATTTAAGAGGCCTCTGGTGCTAAATTTGACATCTTTCATAACAGTTCGCGCCAATGTCATTTGAACTCATCCCGCACAATTTATGTTTATATTTTATTCATTAATAACTAATAATTAAATCCCTCATCTCTAAATCTCAGAAAAACTTTTGTAATTTACAAATCCGTTCATTTTGTAACTTTCATTCTTCCTACCACCAGACCAACATCAACTTTTAACACGAGGTATCGGTCTGCACCTAGCCTCAATGTACATCTGTAGCGAAAAAAATAGCAATATCCGGGACTTTTCAATGGCGGAAGATATTTTTGCAAGATTAAAATTATTATCTCTTTGGGCGATTCACCGATTTAATTTAAGGTACGTTCCTACAAATTCTCGAAACTAAAAATCCAATAATAAGTGCCGCTATATTGCAGCAATTAAATCATACGTGCACAGACTCAATCCATAGCGTAAAAATCTAAAAATTGGCCCGAGTTACACTCCAGGAAGAAAAAAGATTTAAGAAAATCCGCTACTAAAACTTCAATCAGACAAGGACAAGTGTATCCAAAACCGACGTAAAAATTTATTTGTACGAGCAAGGACGGTTGATAACGATTTATATATACCGGAAGTGGATTTTCAATTATTAACCTTCTTTCGATGCCCTTGTAAGAGCGTGATCCTCATAAATCACTTATATTGGTCTATTAAACTAAAGTTCATGTTAAAAAAAATTAATATTCAAATCGTTGGATTTTAAGATGTTTTTTTCTTTTTCAAAATTCTTTTTTGAAAAGGAAAAAAAAAGATAACTGAGTTGTATGATTAATTGCAGAATTAACTGTGACTCATCGTTTATTGATGATATATATAATAGGCCTAGACGTAAATGTCAAGTTACATAACTTAATAAAATATAAAATATAATGCAATAATATTTACTCCATTTTGTTCAATTTTTCAGTTGCATCCGGTCATTTCTGATCTGTCGAGAGAGCATTAGGTATAAATTTGAATTTTGAAATAAATTTATTTTTTTATAATATAGAAGGAAATAGGAAGAGAAATTCAATAATGGCTACCAGTTTTAACAAAATTGATAAATAATGACATTTTTAGTTTGTAAATTTGTAATTTAAAATACAAATGATTTTTAATTGCGTAATTTGTAATCAAGGAACAAGTAAACAACAAAAAAATTAATTAATTTTATGTGATAATGTATTATAAATAGCGTATTGATTTTTTTAAATTTTTTTTTTTAAAGTTTATGTGAATAGCTCATTTGATGCATTCCACGTTTAAACTGCCGTTGAATATTTCAAAGGTAATATATCGAAGGTCACGCAAATATTTATTTATTTATTCACGTTTTTAATGAACAGATGGTTATTTTCATAAATTTATTTTCCGAGAAGAAGAGAGAAATTTGCTGATAATTACGTAACAAGACGAGGAGGGGAACGAGGAGGGTGTTATCACTGGCGCCATCTATCAACAGGACATTGCTAAGGTTTGTTTTTTGTATTATTTTATTGAAGTTTGTAAATTTTAGGGATTTTATTTTACTGTTAGAATTGATAGATTTGTTGATTTAGGGGAATAATGGGAGATAATGTGGGATTTAGTGATTTAAGCGGCTTAAAAGTGATTTTAATTTATTTAACTGTTATTTTTATAATTTCTTTTATTTATTTTGTTAAATATTTATCAATGGATGACTCAGTTGTTGTTGTTTGAACTGTTATTAGTAGTTATCATTTGCGTCAATAGTATTTTGACTTTTCTTTTGATTTTTTTTTTTTTGAGATTTGAGTTTGGGAGTTGAGTGGGTTGTTTGTGTTATATGGAGTAATGATAACTGTGATTAATTAGTTATGAGTCTAGATTTCCTGCTGAAATTTGGGAAAAAAATATTTTTACAGTATTTAATGGTGTCTGCGCATCCGCTGTCATAAATCACAGTTTAATTAAATACAGCGCTTTCTCATTTATGTCATTACTGTTTCATTACGGTTTATAAAAACAAATAATCAGATAAATATTTACTTTGGGTTTTTATTTTGAAATGTAAAAGATAACTGGTGCGAGTTTGAGTTGGGTTTTTGCTAGTTTTGAAGAAAATCAAAAATTCATGTGATGTTACTAATTATTAGTCATTTTGGGTACATGGGTGGGCATTAAGTCATGAATGTTTTAGTTATTAGTAAGTTGAATTTAAAAATAGTCAATAATAATTATTTCGATGAAACAAATTAGTGAGTTTGCGGTAGTGCATTTCTCGTTATGAAATTATAGTTAAAACTCGAATAGTTTGCGGAAGACAAAACTTATGTCTTATAATTTATAAATTCCATGTTAATTATAAATCTAACTTATAAAACTCACACCATAACTATAACTTTTTTTGGGAAAATTGCATTCCTAATGACAAAATTCCAAAATTTAGTTAATTTGAACCATAACAGAGCACCAATTACTGAGTCCAATTATCAAATACATTTAAAAGAATTCTAAAACAACAACAGAAAAACAAGAAAATTTAAGGGATGAAGGAAGAATGTGCTGTTTTCTTTCTTTGTTAAAAAAATTACACAATTTAACTAGAAAAAAATCCCCCAAAATAAATCTTCATTTAAAACGGCTAAAAATTCCTAATTTTTTTCATTATCAACATAAACAAGAATTTGAAAAAAATTGTGTTGTAACAAAAAATTCGTTCTACTGGCTGTACCTATACTATTTGACCATCCGGAGTTCTTTTATTATCAAGGTTGGTCCTAATGGTAGTACACAACTTCACAAGAAAAATGAGATTTACAAAAATTTACAATAATTAAATTTATTGTTCAAAGTTTACCGGAAAGCGTTCATTTGAAACTGTAAGTGTACGGAACATTAGTTTTTTACAACAAATTTAATTATTGTAAATTTTTGTAAATCTCATTTTTCTTGCACTGCTGTAAAAGTTCAAATATTTCCCAAGTGAAAAGACTATTTTGAAGAAACGATTCATAAAATAGTCGTCTGAATCCCGTGTAAATGTAAGTGTTGATTCACTAGTTGGGAATTCGTTTCAACGTTGAATTTGAGAAATGTGATGATGTACCAATGGAATGTTAGCACTACTGACGCAAATTTTGAACCCTAATTTTTTTTTCAATTTTATTTACTGGGATGGAAATGCTTTCTGGCACATTGCCTTCTCTCACTTGGGGATTGCTGCTCACTTTTTCCCTAGTTTGTGCCAACTAACTTTTTCTTTTTACTATTTTTTTCCCTTTTCTCCTCCCTAGTTCCTACATTTCTAATGTTGTAAGTGTGAACTTCGCTTTTTATTTTTATTTCCCCTCCTCTGTTATTTAGTTTATTTTCCTTCCTGGATTCTTTGCACGTTTCAGCACATTTTTTCTAATTATTTATCTTAATTTTAAAGTAATGTAAAGAAAATGTATGAAAAAGGTAGGTTATGTTGGATACTTGCTGAAAAGTAATTTATTATAATTATTATTACTTAGAAAAATATAAATTGATATTATTTCAAGCCTAAATTGAGGAATTTATTAATTATTAATTTTAAAATTACTTGTGAAATAGGGGGAAAAATTTTTTTTATGCAAAATTGTACCCAGAAATATTTTTTAGTCCTCGATTACTTAAATCGGTAGTCGAGTTGGGCATTGGAATGGTTCGGTTATTTGGTTAACTGGTTATCAAAATTTTGTAAATGGTTAATTGGTAAATTTAACCTGTTAACAACTGGTTTAACTGGTTAAGCTTAATTTTTTCAGACAGTCATGTGACTTTGAAATCAACCAATCAGAGGGTGGTTACAGAATAGCCAATGAAACAATAGCAATGAATATGATGAACTATTTTGTCTTTAATTTAACAAGGCTAATAATATAATTTAGATTTTCAATAAATTAAATGGATTTTGGTGACAATTGGTAGGGAATGAATATTTCCATTGTTCCCAGAGAAGAAAAAATTTAATCAGTTAAACTGCTAGTTAAATTGGTTATAACAAAAGCTTAATCGTTTAACCATTTAGCGATTAGCCAGTCGAGTACTTTTTTGCTTGAAAAAATTAATAGTAAGAAAGCACTGGATACTTCCACTGGGAGAAAAAAAACAGATTTACAAATTGTAAAACAATTAAATTTGTTGTAAAAAACAACTATGGGTTTACATTTACGGTATTAAAACCACAATTTAAATAGCTTTTGTAAATTTTGTAAATTGTGGTTTTACAAGCGTTCTTAAACTCAAATGTAATGTAAATTAAATTTTTACAATAAATTTATTTACGTAAGTTTTTGTAAATCTTTTTTTTCCTCTAGTGTTCAAAACTCAGATTATTGAGAATTGATGTATATCTATGATAATATTGGTAATAAGTAACAAATTAATTGGATTCAGAATCATGTCACCTGTGAATTATGGGTAAAAAATTACTAAAAGACCTTGAATGATTTTCATGTTTAAACTGAATATCAAAGTTGAGGTTTTCTAATGTTTGTTTTATGATGTTTACATTTTTTTTGTTGGAAGTAGATGATTTAGCTCTTAAAAGAGATTCTTTGTTTGGTTTGTTGATGAGATTTTAGAGCATGAAAAGTGGTAGCGCTGAAATGCATCAAGATGACCTTTGTGGGTGTTTAATCCGTGATGAAAAGTACATGCAAAGTGTGTGACAAAATGTACGAGTTGGAATTAAATGTGTTTATTTCATGATCCATTTACGGTTGTTGCAATAAATCAAGCAAGTCGCTACTTGAAATGTGGTTGAAATTGTTTCCTGGAAGTTGGAGGTTTTCTCATTAGATGGCTCGCGTGATACGTCACGATGTGTGGTAATGGCGGGGTGTTGATGGTAACGGCTGGCCTGTTTGTGTTTATTCTAATGAACTCATTGCTTGATTTATTTTTCCAGGAGAATTTTGCTGTAAAATTGTTTGCAGGTTGTTATCTTTCTTTTTAAATTTTTGTTCTTGTTTGGTTTTGGAGGAATGAAGATAAATAATTTTTTGGAATTGAATGTTTTATAAAGGTGTGGGTGTTTTTAGAATATATATTTGAGTCAAACTTCTATTCTATTTTTTATTTTTTTTTTTTTTTACTTCAAAGTCAATAATTGTTAATGGAAATTCAAAAAATTATATTTCAATTTAAATTCTGCAATTTTAAAGAGCAGTCTGAATTTCTTATGAAGTAGAAGTTATTTTGTATTTTATTAAATGCTAAAGTTTATATCTATTAAGATGATGCAACAGAGTTGAAGGAGGAAAATGTTTGTTTTGGAAGAAGTAATGGCTCTAATGGATAGTAAAGTTACTTGATATATATCTTTAATAAGTTCAAGAGTATTGATCTTTGGTAAGTGAATTTCATTGTATGTTGAAAAGCAGTTTAATGGAAAATTTATCAAAAGCCAGTTTGGTAACTGTTTCATGTAGTGGATCAGTGATTTGTTTCTTCTGTATTTTTATTGAAAATATTTTAAAAATGATGTAATTAAAAGAGAAAGATGACTTAAGGTTGCGAGCAGCTACTAAGACCATACACAGTATTCCACAAGATAAGAATTGAACACAACAAAAAATATGCAGGTCTAAGTTCCTTCGCAAATACAAATTTGTGTGAAAGTCCAAAATGTATGCGCAAGTCAAACCTTCCAAATGGAGTTAGGAACAACCAATAAAATATAAATCTATTAGCAAAAGTAAAACCAACAAGAGAGAAAGAAAAAGTGTGATCCCAAACTAATCAGAGGTACCAGAGCGCTCGTTTAGCATTATACAAGGTGAAGTACCCAGGGGGAATCGCGAGAAGATAGAGAGTTGGAATTTCCTCCCTTTTCAGTTATATAAAGAGTTTAAGGGTTGGAATTTACAAATTATGGTGCTAGTGTTTTGCTCTCTTTTGTTGCGAGCAACTCACTGGAATTTTTTAATGAGATTATTAGAAAACTAAGTTCCAATAGACCATTCTCATTGGAGTTCGTGCAGTTTTCCAAAAAAGAACATATGTTTATTTTACGAGCCTGGAAGTCACATGAAAGTCAAGTTAAGTTCGAAAACTACCAATAAACAAGAGTTGTCCCATTTACAAATACATAAACAGGTAATTTGGGAACTAATCAGAAAAACCCGTTTTGAGTTAAGATTTCAAATTTTCAACTAATTATTTTCAAACATAAATAATTGAAAACACATTCATACAAACAACTTCAGCAATTCTTGACCTAACTTCAAATTAGAAAGACAAATTTAATGATATAAAAACCCACATAGAGCAGACATGTCTACTTTTAGTTTAGTCGAGCATTTCTGTAGGCAGCCAAAACACTTAATCACTTTTAACCCTAATTTACATTTTTCTGACACTAGAAACTAAAACAACATAGTCACCTATTAGCAATTACTTCTTTGCATTCCAAAAATACAAATACATAACCATTTACCTATTACAGGTTGAACCTCATTATTACGAACTCGCTCATAATGTTTCTAAATGTAATATCGAGAGTTTGCGGAGAACAAAACTTATGTCTTATAACTTATAAACTTCTAGTTAAATATAAGTTAGATTTATAATTAACATGGAATTTGTAAGTTATAAGACATAAGTTTTGTCTTTTGCAAACTCTTTATTACAAACTCTCGATATTAGAGTTTGCGGAGAACAAAACTTATGTCTTATAACTTATAAATTCAATGTTAAACATAAGTTAGTTTTATAATTAACGTGGAATTTGTAAGTTATAAGACAAGTTTTGTTCTCCGCAAACTCTCAACACATTTCGATGGTCCCTTCGAGTTCGTTATGACTAGGTTCGACTTGTAAAATAAAATTATATTTTTAATACTCCATACAATAAAAAGAAACTAGTCTGATTTGTGTGTTGCTCCAGTCATTTTTCACGCCAGGCATAAGCTTTTAGTTCTTTTTCTTTGCTGTTTTTATATTTACATCCTCCCGGAAGAGTTTTTAAAAAGAAAGGAGGGGTTTTGAGAAGATCGTCTCAAGTTTTTAAAACCTTGTTACGAGGTCATTGGCCTCTACTGAGAGATGTACTTATGACACTTAATTAAAAAGAGAAATTAAGAGAGAAAAATGCTTTTATGAGTCAACACATCCCGTTTGAGTTAGGAATGAGAGTTACCGAGAAAATTGGTTTCCTGTTTTAATGGTATAGTGTAAACAGTGTGCGGGAAAAAAGTGTATTTGTCGAGTGAGTGATATTTAAGTATAGGGACATAGATAGAAGGAGGATTTGGTTTAAATGTGAGTGGAAAATGTATTGCACATGTTCGTATTGAGGTCAGATGTGACATTTCCATCGCTAAAAATATCGCTTGTCAAAAGTGGCAGCAGTTAGAGCAACCTGCTCGAGAATTTTTATGTTTTTGTTGAATTTGAGTTGTAAATGATGTATTGATGGGTGAGTTTGGGGAATGTAAATAAGTTGGGATTCTGGGAAGTGTGTAATGAAGTTTTGATGATTTGAAGAATGTTTTTTCATTTAAAGTTTGTTAATAGTGGTTCAATTTTATAATTTAGTTGATTGTCAAAGCTTATTCGATGAAGTTATATTTTTAAAAAAATTCAATTTTTTAACACTTGATTTAACCCGATTTGAAAAAATTTCAATCATCTGATTTCTAATTGTCGAATTTCGATTTTTTTTTCACCCGAAAAATCCATACTCTATCACAATCTTTGAGATATTTGTTCTGTGCTGCTTTGGCTATATATTATCTTATATCACAACATTAGAAATGTATAATCTAATATTACAAAGCACAAAAACTGATACAAATCTGATTGTGAATTTTATGCAATTCATCTACGTAACCAAACCATCAAAAAACCAGACGTCGGAGATATAAAGCGAGATAGCCGAAGAAAGCGGAAGAAAAGTGCCATGGCTAAAACCAACAAGAGGAAAAGAAAAATTTTATAAATTTTATTTTAATTATAAGTTAGATTTATAATTAAGCTAATCAGAGGCATCAGAGCTCTCGTTTAGCATAACCAGCTTATTTGGCATATTAAAGCCAAGCAGCAACTCATTACTTCCTGAATTACATTAACTTAAGCTAATTGACACTTGATTTAAAAAATACCACACAATCTTGTAAGGGAACCAATTTCCCCCTATAATTTTTACAATTTGCATCCAATACGATTCACTATTTCAAGGTGATTGAAATTGACATTTCCTGATGTGCGTAGCCAATTATTATAATTTTTGTTGTCTTATATTTCTTATATAACACGGAATGAAATTTGTAAACAGAATTAAACTGTAATTACATAGACAATTTGCCAAAAGAAAAAAGCAAGATTTAACATGCAGATATCGTATTGGTTGAATAACATAACTTAATATGAGAAATGTTGTGTGTGAAATTTCGGACTTAAAGCCA
>JAQIXT010001613.1:0-14621 GCA_034700445.1 Stenotaenia linearis
AACTGGGGATTTTTTTTTTTTTTTTTTTGAAAAAGGTTTTGATGATAAAAAGATTAGGTTTGCTTTTGTTTTTGGTTTTGATGGGATAAAAATGTTTGATTTTAATCTTGTAGATTCTATTTGAATCTATTTGAATCCATTGAAATTTAATAAAAATTCAAGAAATCTACAAGAAATAAACTTAAATCCTTTAAAATCTACGAAAATTCCATAAATCTACCAAAAGTCTACCAAACATTCTCTGAAATCGACTAAAAATCCACTGGAATCTACTAAAAATCAATATAAATCCTTTGAAATCTACTAAAAATTAGCTAAATCTACCAAAAATCACCAAAAATCCTCTGAAATCTATCAAAAATCACAAAAAAACCCTGAAAGCTACCAAAAAACTAAAATTCCACTAAAATTCACTGAAATCAATTTTAATTTTCTAAAATCTACTGAAATCTACCAAATGTCAATGGATTCAAGGTGATTTAGAAAATTTATCATCTTGAATCCACTGAAATCTATCAAAATCTATTGAAATTTACTAAAATCAAAATCTTCTAAAATCTATTAGGTAAAATGCATAGAAATTCACTCCAATCACCTAAAATCAACTGAATCCATCCAAACATACCAAAATCTCCATGAATCCACACAAACACACAACACACAGTCTTCAAACAAATTTCATCAATTAAACTCCACTTAAACCAAACTCACCCCCACCACACATCACATCAACTTCAAACATCCAACAATCCCAAACTCATGGACATTCGATTCAAACGATCAAATCCCAAACTTCCGGTCCTCCCTTTTTTCATTAGACTCTCCTACATTTTCCGCATACTTAAACAAATCCGTTTCTTCCATCTTCCCATGATCCCATCACTTTAATAAACGCAAAATCCCATTCTTTCACCTCGCACCTCCTTAACCACGGACTTTATGAGTAATTTCACGAACAAGTAAACAAATACAAGCAACATCATATTGCAACGGAAATTAAATCCAATAAACCTGACTAATAAATTTCAGAGTAAATATAACCAAACATTTATTACACATAACTATTTCGAAAAGCCGCACAACTCGACTTCATAAACATCCAAATCCAATTCAGTACCACGTGTTTTTCTCGGGTTTCTTCATGCCCTTTTATGCGGCGATGCTAAACGAGAGTTTGGTACCTCCGATGGTTTGGAGTAACGGTTTTTCTATTCCTCTTGTTGGTTTTAGCCATGGCTTAAGAAAAATTTTTTTTCTTCCATCAAATGTTGATTTTACAACATAGATGTGTTGAGTCTGTTAAAAATGTTATTTAATAAAACATTATTTCAACGTTTAATGTTGATTCAATGTTGAGCGAACGTTGAATCTACCGTTAGTTCGTAACGTTCAATTCTAGATGTTGTTTTATCGCTTATACGACAATATTTATTTAATATTTTTTATAACGTTAAATCAATGTAATATAAATGTTAATTTAACGTTAAATGTTGAAATAATGTTTTTTTAAATTACATTTTAATGTTGTTTCAACATTTTTTTGTATTGTGTAAATAATGTTGAATCAACTTTCGCTGACTACATAGAAAAACAACAGTGAGTTTGCGGAAGAGGATTTCTCATTATAAAGTTATAGTTCTGAAGTTATAACCTGTCATAAAGACTGTAACTGTAAGAAAAACCTCACTTTGAAGTTATAAAATAACGGCCAATCACCGAGTTTCCATCTTGTGATTTTCAGATTTTCCATCAAGTCATTAATTAGGGCTGAAATTGTCTCTGTGGAAGTCAGTTTTTGATCTTCTCGCCGTGAAGAACATAAAATAACTTTATGTAGGCTTCGCGTAGGATATAGTCTTTTTAGTCATGGATTTTTAATGAATAAGGACCAATTTGTTTGAGAGGTAATGTTATGAGTCTGTGTTAAAAGTATTCAAATAATTTATGTTTTTTTGTTTTCTTAAACTCTGTAATATTTTCAGTCATATAATTTATTGTTTGCTTGTTTTGATTTTATTACCTGTTGTTGATTAAATTCAAATTTCAATTGATTTAATGTTTTATAAATCTTAACTGATTTTTATTGACAATTTTTTTACATGATTTTGTCAATCGACTTTAAATATTTATTTTTGATATTGTGACAGGTCGTTTACGGCCTCTGTAGCCCCAATATGGCGCCCAAAATATTTTCCCACAGCTGAAAAATTCAACAGTCGATATTTACTCAACACTTAACCGATTTTCGAAATTTTTTTTGTTTGTTTTTTGTTAATCTCTGTAATACAAAAATCAAATTGACAATATCGACATTACCATAACGCAACTTTATAAATTTAAATTAATTTTAACTATAACTTTATAACGGGAAATGCACTTCCGCAAACTCACCAATGATTCATCTATTATCGTTATCTCTTTACCGGAGTCCAAAAACGATCAATTAAGCGTCATCAACTGTTTATAATATTGCATAACATCTTTGATTTGCTTATTTTCTTGGACCGTATTTATTTTAAACATTGTGACAGGCTGCGCATGTTCAACTTTAATCTTTTCTTCCTTCGAACTCGAACCCGGTAGCGCCGACATAAACAAAAAGACAAATTAAAATTAGTAATTTGAAAATACCAAATGTCACAATTTGACATTGACGACATAATAGCGATTATTTTAATAAATTCAATTCGCTGACCCTGAGACAGACGCTCAACTCCAGTAATCACATAATCAAACACGACCTTCACTTCCTTCCTACGAAACAAACAACTTTGACTGTTTTAACCCTACAATCAAAACAAAGATGATAAATAAATTTTTTTTTTTTAAATTTTTTTTACTCTTAAAAAAAAATAAAGAAATAAAAAATCGGCCTATTTTCACCTTATCGCCATTTTTTTTTTTTTTTTTTTTTTTTTTGTTGATTCGCAAATACTGAAATGAGTTCTTCGAATGTTAATAAACAGGAAAAAATGTTTTTATCTTAAAGTGCCACGACCTTAATCATGTGATTGATTTGATCTCAATTACGTAAATGGAACAACTTTCATTTCCCAAAATAACGCGATCGTAATATTATGTTATGATATTTGGGGTTGATTATGGACTAGGCGTTTATAGGCAGTGTGCCAAGAACCCTTGGTGTTTTACGTGGGATCATAGGTTGATTTTTTTTTCTGGTTTTTTGGATTTTTTTGTGTTTGTTTATGAAATTGTTTGTTTTTGTTGTTTTTTTGTGATGAGATTTGATACAGTTTATGGAATTTTTTTTTTGTGTGTGTGCATGTTTGCATTGTAGTAGGATTTTTTTTTTTTTTTTTGAATGAATTAGTTTTGTGGTTTAGAATGTTGTTTTATTTGTTTTTTGTTTTTTTTTGTTTTTCTTTTATTTTGTAGGTTTGCATGTAATTCTTTTTTTCTTTTTTTTTGTCTTTAAAAGCATTTTTATGGATTTTCTGCAGTTTTCTGCAATTTATTTTTGCAAATCCCTGCAACTCTTTGCATTTTCTGCAAATTCTCTTACGTTTTGCATCAGTTTTTGCAATTTCTGCAACTTACTCTGTAATTTCTGCCAGCTACTTTTTTGCATTTTCCTGCATTTAATGTGATTTTTGCATTTTTATGCATTATTTTCTTCTACTTTTACCGAATTCCTGCAATTTCTGCTAACATTTTCCTTTTATCTCTACAATTTCTTCTCATTTCTACATTTTTTCCATCACTTTACAAATTTCTAACTAATTTTCTGCAATTTTTGCAATTTTCATCATTTCCCCTTCCAATTTCTACCATTTTATAATTTTTACAAATTCTATGCATCTACCAGCATTTTCCCTTCATATTTCCATCAATTCCCCATTAAACCCCACACCTTCACAAAACCATCCATCATCACACAATCACAACACATCACAAACCCAACATCCTTCACAAACTCCCAACCCCCAACAATACCACCTGTTTAAAACTACGCTTCACTTCCTCCCTCAAAACCCCTACTGCAATACATCACCAACCAACAAACCAAAACAAAAAAATCAAAAAAAAAAATCCTTACCTTCTCGACGATACCGTTACAAAAACAGAATCACAAAAATCACTCAAAACTGGCAAAATTCCATTTCACCTCTCCGTCCTGGCGTTTCATCAAAAATGGCTGTCAAACATGAAAAAAAAAACAATAAAAATCTTTTCCACCTCCAAACACGAAACAAAATTAAAACTTCGGAGCTAAACTCTGTATTTTACCACATTTACGTCGCTATTACAGAAGAAATGAAAAAAATGCGATGCGAATCAGGTTTTTTTCAAGGCGGGCCACCAAGTTTGGCTGTGAGTGGGCGCCGGTTTGAGTTTACGCGGCCTACTCGACCTCACAACTCACCTGCTCATTCGAGAAAAGCAAAACACGGCGTTCCACGTGCCAGTTTGGGTTCGCTCGGGGCTACGAACGAATGCAGTTACCGTATTGATCGCTCACAAACGCTCGACTCGCGATAACTAATCAATTGTCGTGGGTTGATGCGCCTTTAAAATGTGTCAATGGCGAAATTCTGTGATAAAAAATGGAAAAATGTGAAAGGTTTTTGAGATATGTTATCGTGGTTGGGTTTGTTGTTTGTTACCAGGTTGTTTTTCCGAGTGATTTGATGAGTAAATAACGGTGAATGGTGAGATTTGTTGATTTTTTAGCGTTTTTGTGGAGTTGGGAGAACTTACAGGTGGAGAGGATCTGGAAAGAGAGGTTGTGGAGTTGTTGGTTGAGTTTGGTCGTTGGTTTTTTGTGATTTTTTGAATTGTTTGCGGTTTGTAACCTTTTTTAAATTGTGCCTCTTCTTTTTTCTTTATCGCCATTTTCAACGGTAGCGACAGCGAGGGAGAGAATTGGGAAGTAGTAATGAAAATATGGGGTTTTCGGATTCCACGTGAGTTTTGAAGGCGGTTTTTTTGAAATTTTTAAAAAAAATATTTTTTCCTCTTTTGGAAATTATTTGATAAAATGTGAATAAAAATTTCGGGGAAATAATAAAATTACATTTATTTTGACTCACACAAGTAAACTGGAAACTGAAAACTGACAACTATTTTTATAACAGCCATTTTAATTTTCTTGAATTAAAAATAGAGAAAAAAAATTGTTTGAAAAAAATTTGTCTCCAGAAAAAATTATTTTATTAACTCATAAGTAAACTAGAAATTGAAAACAGCTATTTACATAACAATATTATTATTGTTGAAATTTTTTTTTTAAAAAAATAGGAAATAAAATTGTTAGAAGAAAAATTGTTCTACAAAAAAAATAATATCTTATTTTACTAACTCACAACTGAACTGGAAACTAAAAACTGTTAAATTTACTAGTTTTTCCCTTTACTTTCACAAACATCAAGTTCATCTTTCCAAAAACTACAATAACACCAAACATCCTTCCAATAAACAAACTTATTCCACCCACCCACAACTCAACTAGAACTTCACACCCGCCATTTCCTTCCCCCAAACCCAAAAAAATCCCTTCCAACAACCACACACCAACAATCTCCACACAACAATCCCTTTTTTAACCATTATCTAAATTCCTCAATGCAATGTAGGTTTACAAAATGGGATGAAATTCAAAAGTAAACACCCAAACCTTCAACAACAAAAAAACCACTTTCCTAACCCTTTTCTCTCCTTTCCAGCCATCATGAACCCAAGTGCCTCTACACACCCGCCAAACAGTGTGTAGAGGCACTCACACCGACCCCCACCACTCAGTTCAGCAACAACGGGATGAAAACACAACTCTGCATGTTTTTCTTCATTTTATTTCTCCAAACGCAAAACCGCACACAAAGCGCATCAACGCAGGAAAAACCCGACCGCACCCCGGCTCTCCGCGTCCTCCCGGGCCGCGGTTTCGACGCACTCACCAACATGGACATGAAGCAGATCTCGGACGCGCGGATGAAGTTCAAACACAAAACCCCGGACGAGCGATTCGTCCTCCCCAGCGGATACGTCGTCAGTTTGAAGCAGGACTTCGAGATCCGCGTAGACGTATTCGCGCATTACAGCGAGTTCTTCCCGGTCACGGCGCCGACGTTGAACGCGATTAAATGGCTGAACATTATGAACAACGAGGAGACTCATTTGCAAATCGACAGCTCGTTTTCGAAGAGATACAACAAAGCGAAGAGGTTGTACTTGGATTACCATTTATCAACGATACGCACGACTGCGCGGTTTACGCTGTACAAGATCTTCATGTACAAGGATCACAAACTGGATCCGGAAATGTTATCGCGGATACAGGCGATGATCGACGAGGTTTTGGGCGATAATTTCGTCGCCGCCATCCAGAGCGGGGACAGACTCGTAAGGGATTACGGTACAAGACACATATCGAGCATAGACGTCGGTGGTTTGTTTGTGCGCGAAGAGTTTTTGAATAAATCGTTCGTGAGGCAGAACCGCGATACGATTCCGTCGCACGCGATTCAGTCGTTTTTGGAGTTCGTCAACGGCGATTGGCCGAACGAGTTGAAAGGGTATTTTGGTGGTATGACGTGGCAGAGTAAGAAGGTGAAAACGTATAAGATGAATCGGGATAGCACGAATACGTATATGTTTGGTGGTATTCGCGTTTTGAATTTGAAGAAGTGGATGTCGACCGTGAGAGATAATTTGGCGATTATTGATAGAGACGGAGAGGATTTGCATAAATTTGTGCTTCAGACTGGTTCGTTTAAGGATTATAGTCGGGATGTGTTGGTGACGACGTCGAAGATTATTAAGTATTCGGTGGAAAAATATTATCGGTAAGGGTTGTGTGGGATGGGGTTGGAGTTGATCTGTTGCAGGATTGATGATGTGTGTCTTTGGTGAAGAATATTGATGAGTTTTGGGTAGTGAAGTGCATTTCTGATCTTGTTGAACTTCCATCGAAGTTCCAATTTCAGGATATTTCTGATAAATTACAAATGTATTATAAGCTCGGCAAGTTCTGTGCGTGACATTCAGATAATATCTCATTGTACCAGTTAATGTTATTTCGATGTTGATCAAATGTTAATTTCGCAACTTACAAACATTGAATCTGCTATAGATTAGAAGAAAAAAAAATCAACAGGTGTTAGCCTCACGAACACCGCCCAAAGTTCATCAATATTCTTTACAAAGCAATAGCCAGAAAGGCAAATCCAAACATAGTACAACTTAACCCTTACAAACTAAACAAAATTACATTTCTCTTTTTCAGCCTCAACAGCCACAGAGGCTGCATGAAACTCCACAGCCCGCTAATCTTCGACGCAAGCGTAAATCACCCAGTGAGAAAATGGTGTGATAAATACTTCCAACCGTTTGTTTTGGGAGGCTTTTTCCAGAATTGCACTGTTTTAGATAAATCTACAAAGGACATATGCATGGACTACAACAGTCCAAACCTTCTGACCGGCGCTGCAAATTGCCCTTCCGGACACGAAGACATTCTCATATACAAGAAATCCGTCAACTACAGTTGTCCAAGCACTTTCAATAACTCAAACCCGTGCACTGCTTTAGTAGAAACTCACTACTGTAGCACTACGGAAGTGAGTACAAACATGAGTTACCGCTTCGGCGGAGTCTACAGTTCTTACGTCACGAATTATCTGACTGGGGGGAGGTCATGTCCGACTTTTTTTTACCCAATGCCAATTTTAGGGTTATATGTTTGCACTAGTTATCAGTTTTTAGATAAAGTGTCTGAATATTCTCATAATATATATTTTGGAGGAGTTTTAGTGGTGTGTACCCATGAGCAGCTTGTGATTTCTTGTCCGATTGGGTATACGAGACATTTTGCGACTTTTTATGAAAATTGTGAGATTTATTATTGTGCACAGTTCGGGTCGAAAGCGATTAGTTTTGGTTTGCAGTTGCTGAGACCACCTAGTTATACGGAAGGAATTAAAAGAAGGAAGTGAAAAAAGTTTTTTTGTGAATTATAGAATTGTTTTGTTGTTTGTTTTTGATGTATAAATTTGTGAAGGTAATAAATTTGAAATGTGATGAATTAAATTGGAAGGAGATTATAAAATTAATCTAAAAATCTAAAAAATTCAAAATTAAATATGAATTTCTGAAATTTTTTTATTTATCTTGAAATTTTTTTTTATTTATCTTGAAATTTTTTTTTATTAAACTTAAAATTTTTTTAATGTTTTTTTAAAAAAAAATCATAATAAATTTTATATAAATTTTGAAACGTTTCAAAAAAACCTTAAAAATCCTGAAAATCTTTAAATATCATTAAAAATCTGTAATAATTTCAAATAAATTTCAAAATTCTGTAATTTTTTAAAAATTCTGAAGAAAAATATTTCAAATTATTAAAAACAATCTTTAAAAAATGTGTCAAAATCTATCAATTAATCTAAACAAACCATTTAATCTTAAATCTTAAAAATTCTGTAAAAATTTCAGGAAATTCTTAACAAGTAAAATAGAACAGATTCTTTTAAAAAATTATTCAAATCTTCAAAAATCTGTAAATCCCATCCAAATCCCAGACTTGTTACAATTCTAGACAAAATCCTATAAAAAAAACCTTTCACATCTTAAAAAAGGACTAGTGCATAGGTGCAGACGTAATTTGTATTTTCAACAATGGGATTTCTCGGTTGAGTTGCAATCGGCCGACATATTGTCAGGTGGATGAAAATATTTTTTATTCGTTTTTACATTTTTACAAAACTTGATATTTGAAAATGAAATTTTATAAATTAAACTATTTTATACATTCATTTAATCCTTGAGTATTTTTCCAATGTAATTTCGACGTTCGGAGGAATTTTCTCGAACGTCTCAAAACCCAACGCTGCTTCTACGTTTGGTTTATGGTATTGCGTGAGATGCGTCAACAAATCCTACGAATGGGACGTTTTTATTTAAACATTAAAGAAAAAATAATTAAAAGTTAAAACTTACCGCGATTTTGGTTCGTAAGACGGTTTTTACGATCCTGACCTTGGAAGTAGAGAAATCGACGTTTGAAAATAAATAATGATGCAAATGATGGATGGCAATTAAGTAAGGAAATGGGTTACGACGTTGAATAACAGAACCTATTTTACAAAAATTAAAATTTTAATTAATAAATTTTTAAAAATTAAAATCTTAATTACCGTTAATTAAATCTTGAAAATACGACACCAAAAGACCTTCGTCGGTTTCTAACGGATATAAATATTTTTCGACAGGAATTGGAACCTAAATCGATATAGTTTAATATAAAATCGATTACTATTTTTTTTTTAAATACCTGATTCAATTGAATTATCACAGAACGCAGAGTAATCGGCCTTTCAGCCCAAACTTCTTTTCGGAACTTAATATCGAATCGTTGCTGCATGGGAACCAAAACAAATAGGGAAAACAAAGCGTCCGAATACGATACGGCCTCGTATTGCGTCAACAATTGCATATAACTAAACGCAAACAGTCGTTACAAATAATTAGCAAACTATAAAACTTAAAAAACTTACAAACTGTGAAAAGTAGTGTATTTGTTGAAGAAAAAGTCCTTAAACTCGCATTTGTCCCATCGCTCGTCGTTCAACAAACCGACTAAAAGCACCGACAAATACGAATGGATCGTCGAATCGAGAAACAAATCGCTTCTCAACGTAAAAACGTTCGCCAAGAGCGAAAAATATTCCGTCGGATCGATGCAAGATGGCTGAGAATGCCAAAACAAATAGACTTGCTGCAAACATCGCGCTACGACGCTCGTCGTTTCCGAATCCGATCGTCTGAAATAACAAAAATATTCGTTAATTTATTTTTAAAAAATTATTTTGGTGAACATTACTCGTCCGACGAGTTGCCTGGTAAGTTTGTTAGAGGCAAGAAAATCCAATCTCGATTCAACACGTGACGGATTCCATTCTTCAATTTCGAAGATTTAGTCAACGAATCGTTTAACGCGTTCAAATAAACCGATCGTTGCATCGGCAACGATTCGATGGCCGAACGAAACAACTTCGAATGCGAACAATCGGTCGTCTGTTTCGTTACCAAAGGCAAAGCTAAAGAATCGGACAAATTCAAATGAGCCATCGTGAGAGAAATATCCGAAGTTTCTCTGTGAAAAAATAAAAAAATTAATAATCAAGTTAAAAGACAATTTTTAAAAAACTTACGTGAAAAAATCGGCGTTGAATAAAACGTTTCGAAACAAATCCGACAATAAATTCTCGTCTCCGACCAACACTCTCCGAGCGACGGCGCAACTCGCTCGATAAAATATCGACACATTGGTCAATTTCCCGAGTCTTCCGAGAGCCAAATTTACGAGTTGGACGACGAAACGATACTCGAATCGCCCGTACCAATCGACTTCGTCACTTTTCGCCGTCGAAATTGCGTTCAAGTAGTTCAATATTTTCGGATTCGATAAAATAGACGACGATAATCGTTCGTCCAACGCTCGATGCAGCGAGTTACATGAAAGAATTAAACCGACGAACGCGGTTAAGAAGTTGTAAGGCGAACCAATGGCCACTGCTCTGCACGTACGACCGTTCCATTTGACCGTTCCTACAGACGGCAAACCTGCCGCATCCCTCGTACGACCCGTCGGCGTCTTGTCGGTCAAACTCGAAAAAATCCTTTGAAAAACAAAATTTTAATAAAAGTTTGAAATTCAATTATCCCGTTACTTACTTGAGCCGTGAGAGAATTGATGTACAAATTGGTGATTCCCAGAATTTGAAAAGTATTTTCGAGCACAATTCTTCGATTTCTTCGTGGAAAGAAACAACGGGAACAGTCGACTATAAAAAAAAAATTAATTTCAGAAAATTGATTAAATTTGTAGTTTTTACATTAAAAATACAAACCTGATTAAGGACGCTTTCATAAAATGTTGCTAAAAACGTCAAGGCACTCGCAACGACTTCTAATGCAGGATCCTGCAAAACAAGAAATAAATTTTTACACAAATTTTACACAAATTATTATTACGATTTACCGAAACTGTGTTCATCCGTGTTAATTCGCACAGCCATTTGCGCACGCAAACGTTAATTTGAGGCACCAAACTGTACGCCTGACTCCACGATACTGGACATGGAAATTTATTCTCAGGAGCGTCTTGTCGATCCACGAGCAAAGCTATGGTTTCGAGGAGATTCATCAAACCGACATAAAAGTGGAAATCGAAATCTAGACTAGTATCCAGAGATAAACTTTGACATCGAAGGAACATGGTCGCGATCCACGGATACAAATTTCTGAAAATTTTAAAAAAGTTAACAAAAATCAAATCTTTTAAACAAAATTTGCTCACAGAAAATGGTCGGTGCCGATGCCGTGTTCCACGAAACTCGACCATAGACGTAAACTTTCCAACATTAATTTCATGGCGTTCAAATTGACGTTTCCCAATTCACTAAAACAAACAAATTGAAATCAAAATTCAAATTTTGATGATATTTTGATGAAATTCCATTACTTTAAATCGATGCATGCGTAGCACAAAACCAAATCCATCAAATTAAATTTATGTTCGAGTATGGACGCCATGTTTGAGCCGCAACTCACTAAAATTCGAATCAAATTCACCGCTTCGTACGATGGAACGTTGTAACAAGGTAAAGACGCATCCGTATCTGTAAAACAAAAAAAATTGAAATAATTTAATACAGAAAATACCAAAAATTACCAAAATTACCAAAATTCGACCAATCTTTAGGCAGAAAATGTTTATAAATCAACGGAATTAAATATTTGTCGTGAACAATCTACAAAAACGAAAAAATTAACAAAAATTAACGAGAATAAAAATTGTTTATACCAACGACGCGCTTTCCACCGAATGACGCGCTATTCTCGTTAAAATCCCCAAAATACTCGAAATCGCAACAGACGAGAGTTTGTAGTTATCCAAAATAAATCCCATACGAGTTAATAAATCCATACGCAACAGACCCTTTAATAGAAATTTCAAATTAAGTAATAAAAATTCAAAAGAAAATCTCAAATTTAAAAAATTACCTTAATAACATCCAATTTAACCATTTCCGCATCGATAATTTCGCTCTCGTCACCCGTTTCTGGAGTTCTATCGGTCGTCAAAAATGGAAAATGGCGGCCATCTTGCCACCAAAACACACGACTCAAAGCTGCCTGAAAAACAAATTTAAAAAAATTAATTTCAACGATTTAAAACCGAAAAAAAACTCAAAAACTCACTTCGTCCGCTCGATTGCTTATCAAAGAACACAAAGCAGTAAGCGCCGCTTCGATCGACGCCTGGACGTTGTCGTCCAACGCCCAGCGAAGCAATAAAACGATTCCAGCGTCCAAACACTGCGGGATCAGCGCATTTTGCAAACAAACGTCCAGAATTCCTTCTTTTGTCTGTCGAAAGACATATGATAAAACAATTAATTTTACGAAACAAATAATATTTCATACTTTTAAAAATATGTTGGACAAAATTCGCAATCCCAGAACTCTTTGCTTCACGTTTGAGCTTCGTACGAACTGAAACGTTTCGACCAAGGTGTAGCCAGGCGCTGTGGGGTCCTCTCCGTGATGATACAACCCTTCGTGACTCGAGATTTGTGCGTCCCTGGACAATAAATTGCCCTCGAAGTCAAATCTTGCTGGCGACGGTCCCTGAAATGATCGAAATTCAATTAAAAATCAATTATAAAGTGATAAAATCGTAGTCAATTACCGATTCTAATTTCGTTTCGGGAATTTTGGCCATCCACCGCAGTTTTTCCTCTTCCAAGCGACCCATGTGAGGAAATTTTTGCATTTCGCCGATATCAGCTGGAAGATGCGACTTTAAACTGTCTACTTTCGGTTTAGAGACACCAACCGGCTCGGCGACATCTTTTTCGCTACTTTGTGCACTCATTTCTCGTTTCGATCGCAAAAAATGCAACAACCCGCGTCCCTTTTCCGAAGACAACAAATGATCCGTCAGTTCTTGTCGTTTCTTCACCAATTCAGTTTGGGCCATTTGATTTAGTATTTCTACGTTGGATTCGTGTAATTCTTTGGCAGCAGTAAAGTAGTTTCAAATTTCAACTATGTAAGCAATGGGAAGCAGTGAATAGTCAGGAGTTATGAACGAACTGATCTTTTATTGACAAATGAAATCCTTATATAGTAAGGATGATGAAGGTGTGTGTCACGTGATTCGCGACACCCGCGAGTCATCGTCCCGATGACTAAAAGTGTAATCAAAAAAAAAAAACCAAAAAAATAATAAAGTATATCAAACAAAATTTAAAACATATTTCCTTTTCCCTAAATATGAATTCTCTGGATTTTTAAACTCTTTTCGCTGTTAATGTCCGGTTCCGGAGGACGTAATCCCCGTCGGATGCGCCGTTGCTGCCAATTCTGGCTCTCCTTCTTCAACGCTTGAAAAACGTATTTGATTAGCGTGAACCTCCATTGTTCCGCCATGTCTTCGTAATAAAAATATCTCGTCGTATATTTTCCGTAAAATTTCAAATGGCCCTTCGTTTAAATCTTGAAATTTCTGCGTCCTTGCGCCTTTACAATAATAAACGAAGTCACCTACTTTAATTTGTGATGCTTTGCGATTTTTATCGAATCGCCGTTTCTGATCTATTTGTGTTTTTGCTAAATTCGCGGTTGCTTTATCCCGTCGCTCCCACAGTAAATCCAAATCGTAACTCTCCGTTAGTTCGCCTATCTGTTTTTCACCTGTACGATCGTTCGGAAAAAATCCGTGAACGATTTCAAATGGTGCAAATTTCGTAGATGCTTGCGTATTAGTGTTAACTGACCACACTGCTCTTCGGATGTGAATTGCCCATTTTCTTTCCGCATCCTTCATTTTGCGAGTCATCTGAATAAGTGTCTGAAGCGTTCTCTCAGCCAAACCATTCGAAGACTGGTGATACGGGGGCGTGTTTTCGAGTGTTATACCGAATCTTTTCGCGAAATCCAGCATTTAAGCCCATTTAAAAGCTGTTGCAGAGTCAGATATGATTTTTCGGGGCGTACCAAACCGGATTCCGATTAAATTCCATTGGATTTCGATTCGAATCGATCGGTGTTCGATTGGCGCTAATTGATACCACTCGAAGCCACTTTGATCCAATTGACGCCATTCACCTCTAATCGCATCTTTTTTGGCTATCGAAAAAGGCCTTACCTACCCCCACTGGAGAAACGCGGCAAGCGAAATAAGGAATTTCTTTGGGGTGATACTAATTGTCGGACCGTGCGGAAAATTCGGACTCGGACCGGTCGAATTTTCGGACCGATCCAAATCTCCTTTTCCATTCACCCATCCAAGGGTCGCGCATGGAATTCTGGGTCTGGTAGTTGACTACCATTGACTTGATCTGCTGCAAGGTTGTTTTTCTTTGTTTTTTACTGCTGTTTTTAATTATTAAATTAAATATTATATTATTTTACTAAATTTCTAAGTTTTAATTTTATTAAAAGAATTTGACAGATTATTTTTTTTTTAGAAAAGTTGATTTCTTGTTTTTTCACTTAGTTTTTTATTGATTCTGACTGATTAATTCCATATTTTGGTAATTTTTTAAATTTTTTATTAGATCATGTATTGAAATTTTATTAAAGTTTATTACAAT
>JAQIXT010001614.1:0-14618 GCA_034700445.1 Stenotaenia linearis
ACTTTAATGAGATTTTCCTTTTCTCTAGTTCAGTTACCTTTGTTTTTATAGCATTCCATTTCACTATTTATGACTAATTTCTAGCCTTCTTCAAAAGTTTTGTATTGCATTACTCTTATTTGCTTTAAATCATTATTTGTGTGATACAGATTTCTTAGTTTCAATTCAATTGCCTCAACTTTGTGTATGGTTATCTTTCTTTGTACTAACATTTATAACTCTTAAGGGCCAGTTGCACCAAACTCAGTTAAATTAAGGTTTACTTAACCTTCAGTTTTAAGATAAACACTGGACTAAAACTCAAGTCAATTTGATTAGACTTAGTTTGAAGCCATGGCTTCATGCATGATTAAACTACAGTTAAATTTAACTCGCGTTGAACACTAGTAAATCTTGTGCTAGGTTCGCACCTGACGTAATCTAACGATAACTTAATGAATTAAGACTTAACTGTAACTTGAGTGTGTTCACATTGCTTCCTGTTCAATTTGACCAATGAGATAGCTGCACACAAAGTGGCATGTTCAGCTTAAAGCAAGGCAGTTGCTGATTGGCTGAGCGTAACATGAAATGTTAAATTACGGCTTAATTAAACTCCAGAGTTGAATTAGCACTTAAGGCACTTAGTATCCAACAATGCACCATACGTCTCTCTTAAGTTACGTTACGATCAAGTGTGAACTTAAGTGTGAACCTAGCATTACATATACATACATACATACATCGTTTAATATAACTGAATTTTGTTATCACTCTCAATTAATAACAAATATTTTACTTACTGTAGATATTATTGTATTACTCTTCGCAATCTACAACATCTGCAATAGCCATGATTGCAAATGTCCACCTAATTTCATCCACCTCCACAAAGGCTGCTACCACTTCTCCTCAAACCAAAGCGAATTTCAACAAGCCGCACTTCAGTGTCGACTAATGAATTCTTCGCTTGTCAGCATAGAAACTATAGAGGAAAACTATATAATAAAAGGTCACTTACTTCAATTGAATAGTAAGTATTCTTAATAAATATATGTAGTTTTATAGATTACTTAATTGCATTTTATTTTAAAGCAAAACCACAAGCTATGTATTGGACATCGGGTTCAGATGCATTTCATGAGGGAAGATTTATCTGGACATCAACTTGGCAAGGATTTGATTACACTGAGTGGTGTAGTGGCCAACCAGACAACATAAATGATAAAGAAAATTGTGTTCAACTTTGGTATATTCAAGAGTCACTTAACTGGTGTTGGAATGATATTACATGCCATTACGGCAGCTTTAATGACATTCCAATTTATTACATATGTGAAAGGAATCTCTTGTAATTATTATCGTTTAATGTCTCAGTTCTTCTGTAATTTGCAAAATGTAATAATTTACAATAATAAAACAATGAGTTAATCATGACATAAATACTGTAAAAGTGTATTTGGAAGCTAAAGAAATTTGGTATGCGGTGATTAATGTTCCAAAACGGTTAAAAATGAATCCTGATAAAAAAGTGGATCATTATTTATATAAAGCTTACATTCTAGAGAATTGCAATCATTAAATGAGAGCATTTCTGAGTCAAAACTTATGTTTTGCAAAGTCTTTTACCCTAAATTTCATCAATAAAAATGAGCTAAATAACATTAACATACACAAAAAACTAATTGTAGTTGCAACTGTCTCTTGCATCAAAGTCATTATCTAATACAATTAATCTCAAGCTAAATCTCAACTATTTCCAATAGAATTGCAATTGCTGAGAACAATCTTCGAATTATAGATTTTTTTTTAAAAAAAAAACATAATACTATCAATAATTAATTGTTACAATGATTGCACAATCATTATAATTGTCATTAACTGTTATCCATTATCTAAATTTTGGAATTTCCATCCGTCACAGAGAAAAAAAAAGATTACATATGCTGTATGAAGCAATTACGATATTATTATCTAAATTATCATACGCAAGTACATAAAAGGTATAAAACTGACTCGTCAATACACTGAAACTCAGCACTCAATGTCCAAATTTCATCATGCAAATGAATCTTGGTAAGTTTCAAATTTTGTTATCCATCATTAATTAATAACAAATATTTTATTTAGATATTATTGTATTACTCTTCGCTATCTATAACATCTGTGATGGCTACGACGGCAAATGTCCAGCCAATTTCGTCCATCTCCACAAAGGCTGCTACCACTTCTCCACAAACCAAAGCAAATTTGATCAAGCCGCGCTTCAGTGTCGACTAATGAATTCTTCGCTTGTCAGCATAGAAACAATAGAAGAAAACTTTATAATAAAAGGCCACCTAACTCAATTGAATAGTATACATCCTTAATAATTAAAATACTGTTATACTAAATTGTATTTCATTTTGAAGCAAAACCAAATGTTATGTATTGGACATCAGGTTCAGATGCAATTCATGAAGGAAGATTTGTCTGGATGTCTACTTGGCAAGGATTTGGTTACACTGACTGGTGTGACCACCAACCAGACAACAGTGGACCAGAAGGTGAAATTGAAAATTGTGTTCACTTTTGGTACATTCAAGGGTCATCAGTTAATTGGTGTTGGAATGACATGACATGCCACGTTGACAACTTTAGAAACACTCCAATATATTATATATGTGAAAGGAGTTTCTTGTAATTACTATTATTTAATATTCTAATAGTTCTGTAGTTTGCAAGATGTAATAATCTGCAATAATAAATAAAAGATGTCATTAGATTATTTTATCTTTTGTTTTCACTTTTATTATTATTGATATTAGCAATTGTTTAATATTGTCATTATCTAATTCAATTAACAGGCAACAGCTGCATTATCAAAGAGAATTCTCACTATTTTACAAATTATGCTGTCTGGCAAGAAATTTGGGAATTTTCACCTTCATCACATGTGGAAGAAAGTTGATTAGATAATTCAAAAGCAAGTACAAAGTCAAAATAAATTATTGATTCATCAATATACTGAAGTCTGTCACTGAATTGAAGTAAAACAGTGTAAATGATGCTCAGTAAGTTACTAAAATCTTAATATTTGTTCTTTTCCTCAGAATTAGGTTTACTGAAAGTGACTAACTGAAATTTCTTACTTAGTTATAACTGTATTGTTCTTTGCAATCTCTAACATCTGCAATGCTAATGGATTTGGCATCGAATGCCCACCTAATTTCATCAACCTCCACAAAGGCTGCTATTACTTCTCCTCAACCCTGAGTGAATTTGACCGTGCTGGAATTCACTGTCGACAAATGAATTCTTCGCTCGTCAGCATAGAAACAGTGCAAGAAAATTACGCGATAAAAACTCATCTGTACCACATAACTGGTATTCACATCAAACAACAAAATATTAATTAGCTAAATTATTTTTTTTAAAGAAAAAAACGATGCTCTGTATTGGACATCAGGTTCAGACGCATTGCATGAGGGGAGATTTGTCTGGTTGTCTACGTGGCAAATATTTACTTATTCTGACTGGTGTAGAGGTGAACCAGACAACAGTTATCCTGGACCTGAACATTGTGCACATATTTGGTACAAAAAAGGAACAGATTTCAATTGGTGTTGGAATGATCTACCTTGCCATTTGGAAGCTTTGGGAAGTGTTCCTATATTTTACATATGTGAAAGCAATCCATTGTAGTTAATGTCTTATTGTATTCAATGATTGATCACATGGTCAGTAATTACTTGTAATTACACTTAAAAAATTGATACTAAATTGTATTAAAATTATATTAAAGAAAACTTCACATTTAAAAAGTTTATGTAAAGTATTTGACAATTAAAGGGAATTTCTAAATGTTCAAAATTTGTTATTTTTATAGGCAATTTTTAAGAAGTTCTATTTGTCCTTTTCTTTAAATCATAAGGAAGAAGGAATGTTTAAACATTCTCAGAAACTTTAGATAATAGTTTCTGAGAATGTTTAAACATTCCTTCTTCCTTCTTCCTTAAAGTGGCCTACAATCAAAATATTTTGAAAACATTTCCAAAAACTATTATCTTATGCACAAATATATAGCACATAAAATCAAAAAATTCACCAGTCAATACCACCAAACCAAAAACAATGCAAATGAAGCTCGGTAAGTTACTTCGCTGTTATAAATGGGTCTCTCTAATGACCCTAATTGCCTTTTTCAATTTTGTTGTGAATGAGTATGCTTTGGAGTTGTCTTAAGAATATCATTTTACAGTCGGAGAGCGTCAAGTTTAGCTTTATTGGTAGGGGCTTAATATATATCCCGCCTAGCTGATTCAGACATTGTGTAGAACTCGGCTTCCATAGTCGATGGCGAAACGGACTTTTCTTTCCTCGATTCCCACGCAATGGCTCCTCCTGCAAGATCGAAGACAAATCCCAAGCACGATCGTCGATATCGCCTCCCCAATCTGCATCCGAGTGAAAAGGTCACATAAGGTCACCCATTCGTCTATCAAAACCTATAATGAAACGTAATTGGTTGAAGTGACTTTGGCGGGAAATTAAGCCCCTCCCAATAACGCTAAACTTGACGCGATCTGACTGTAGCATTTTAGTATACAATTAATATTTTTATTTAGTTATATTTGCACTTCTCTTTGCAATCTACAACATCTGTAATGGTTGCAACTGCAAATGTCCACCTAATTTCATCCACCTCCACAAAGGCTGTTACCACTTCTCATCGAACCAAACCAAATTTGACGAAGCCGCACTCCAGTGTCGACAAATGAATTCTTCGCTTGTCAGCATAGAAACTATAGAAGAAAACTTCATAATAAAAGCCCATCTACTTCACTTAAATGGTATGTATTCTGTAATAAATATACAAATACTTCTACTTAATAGCATTTTACTTAATAGCAAAACCATTTGGTTATTGGACATCAGGTTCAGATGCATTTCAGGAGGGAAAATTTGTCTGGACATCTACTTGGGAAGGATTTGGTTACACTGATTGGTGTAAAAATGAGCCAAGCAATGCTCACTTTGATGAGGCTGAAAATTGTGTACATCTTTGGTATACAAAAGGAGATGTCAAATGGTGTTGGAATGATCTGCCTTGCCATTTGGACATATGGAGAAATGATCCTATGTATTACATTTGTGAAAGCAAATGCAATATAATTCCAATCCATCTTGATAACTGTAATTTTTAGAATAAGAATAAAAACATGTTCATTAAATCAATATTCACAACTGTGTCTTAATTAATTCAATTGTATGAGATCTCAGAAATTAAGTTATATAAACAAATGACATAAAAAATTCATACTTAAATGTATGGAGCTGCACATTATCTAAAGTGACCTATAATCATAGGAAATAAACTCATAATTCATTTTTTGTAGGCAAATTTATTTTTTTCATTTCCAGAAACCATTATCTTATCTGTAATATATATAACTGTTTGTAATCAAACATTTTCTAACCAGTCTACACCATGTCATATAATGGTATAAAAACAAACTGTATATGTGAAAGAAATCCATTGTAATTCTTATATTGTAATTAGTCTGGAATAAATAATTAATTGAACATTTTGTATTTTGTTTTTACAAGTCATTAACAAAGTGTGATTGCATGAGTTTATATATTAGTCACAAACTTGGTTTTCTGGGTTTTTAAGTCATTTTACATGACTTTTGACCAAGTCCATTTGGTTTCCTTGGTTTTCGGACGATTTTGCATAGTTGTCCAACCAAATCCAACGGTAGTCTTGGTTCTTGAACTGTTTTACGCAGTTTTCGAGCCAAATTCAAATTTTTAATCCTAGAGAATTTCACCGTCATTAATCCACTATTTTATGAATTATCGCTTGTGCAAAATTTTTGCCCCTTCCAATCCCAGCATAAGGTCACAGCAAGCTTTCCTGCAATGGGCTAATTAGCTTCAGCTTGTGTTTGATCTTATTACAACCAACAACAGGGAGAGCTAAAAACTATCCCTTGGATCTACCCTCCTCAGTGACTGGACTTAGTCCACTATCTAAAAAGTGAATATTTTTCACTCCTCTAATGACTAAAGTTGGCAAATTTGCAAAAGCGCTTCTGCATATGGATTTGAAATGTTTTTACAATTGTAAACAAGCACGGTAAAAGATGTGGTAATACTGAAATTAAAAGGAATGACAAGCTCGCTGAAAAACTAGAATCAATGAGACATCAAATAAACTAGGTACAGACATTGCAGTCCTCTGGTAAACAACACCTGTCTAAATACAGGAATTTTTGTTTATTAAGAAGAAAATATAGATCAAAAGTTTCTGAAATATTATTTTGTTTGGAATGAATTACCTTCACTGCACCTGCACCTGCACCTTCACCTGCACAAAACAAGTATTTACATACTATTCAATTCACACCACCATAAACTCACTCAAGAGTTACCTCACCCCATAAATGATGCTTGGTAAGTTAAAAAAATTAATTGGTATTCAGTCCATGGCATTCAAAATTTCTCAGTAAATTAGCTTCAAAATGGCGTTGTTTATGTTTTAGCATAATATTATTAATATTATTTTTTAGTTAAATTCATAACAAAGCAAAGTTTATAGTGTGACCAATCTCCTACCATTCCGCCCATTCGGGGTAGGGTTTCATGGTGGTGGATTGGGCCACGAATAAATATCTGACACCGGACGCGGATATCATGGTTTTGGGCCTTTATTATCACCAAATTATCCCGAATCAATCCTACCCCAAATCCCTAATCTACTCAATAAGCACCTGCCCCGCGGTCGGGGACGGGCAAAGGCCCTGAAACATAGGTTACCGCAATACAGAATCCCTTATTTCAACCCATCTCGCTTCGGAGCTGCTCTTAACGGACAGTCACGGCTGGAACCAGGCGATCAGAATCTAGCCACCCTTCTCCTCACCCGTTGGTGTCTGAACTAGAACTGATCCCACCTCGGCTGCCAACTCTCGTCACCCCTTATCCCATCACGTGACCGGAAGTCACGTTAGAGATGTGGACGCGCCTCGATAGGCTGCGACATGTCTGGGTCACACCTTCCAGTGGCCGGAGTAGTGGGATCCCACTGCGCCGGTCACAATAGTTTCGAACAACTAATGAATATCTTTCTTTATCTAGCTGTTATTATATTATTCTGTGCAATCTCCAACATCTGTGATGGCTGGAGTTTTGGCATTGAGTGTCCACCCAATTTCATCAACCTCTACAAAGGCTGCTATCATTTCTCTACAAGTGGAAGCACCTATTACAACGCTATGATCCAGTGTCGACAAATGAATTCCTCGCTTGTCAGCATAGAAACATTAGAAGAAAACTTCGCAATAAAAACCCACCTGCAACAATTAAATGGTACAAAAAAACAAATATTTAAGAACATTTTTTTCTTATAATATTCTGTTCTATTTTACAGGTCATAAGCAACAAGCTCTGTATTGGACATCGGGTTCAGATGCATTTCACGAAGGAAGATTTATGTGGATATCTACGTGGAAAAGTTTTACTTATACTGACTGGTGTAGAGGAGAACCAAACAACGCTCTTGGTTTAGACCACTGCATACATTTCTGGTACAGAAGTCAATCAGACATCAATTGGTGTTGGAGTGATTTTCATTGTTATGCTGATAATTATCTAAATGATCCTATCAATTTCATATGTGAAAGGGATCCCTTGTAATTACTACTGATTATAATTTAGTTGTGATTTATTCTAATTGCACTGAAATTGCTTTTCTTTTCATAGAATCATCTTCAAAAGATATTATGAAATTAAAAAGAAAAAACAAATGAGATTGTTGTGTCTTTCAATTAACTGCAACGGCTGTATTATCAAAGATTATTCCACTCATCAAACGTCGTGAAACGTCGGCCAATCGGAAGCCGAGAAATGTTTGAATTGACTAATCAGACCTACACTGATAATACAGGATTACAGCGATAATACAGGATTACAGCGATAATACAGGATTACAATGATAATACAGGATTACAATGATAATACAGGATTACAGATAATACAAATGTATTATCAGTGGCCAACTTTAGATGTTTGATTCGTGGTATAATCAGCCGAATACACTCGTGAACGGAAGATTATCTCATAATTTTTCCTCGTTCTCCATGTTCACCAGCTCTAGCATGATAAATCACGTGGAGAACTCGGAAAAATTATCTCAATGATCTTCCGTTCACTCGTGGTATTATGTGAGAATTCACACTATTTTACAAATTATGCTATCTATTATAAAATTTGGGAATTTTCACCTTCATCACATATGGGAGAAAAATTGATTTGATAATTCAAGCACTTTCTGAAACTATTATCTAACCTGTCATATACAAATATATAAAGTCAAAAGAAATTACTTACTCGTCAATGAATAGAAACAGGTTGCTTGAAAACAACTAACTGAAATTTCTAACAGTTATAATTATATTACTCTTTGCAATCTTCAACATCTGTAAAGCTTAAGGATTTGGCATTGAAATGCCCACCTGATTTCATCAACCTCTACAAGGGTTGCTATTGCTTTGAACGAGACGGGCAAGAAAGGTTGATCACGTTGAGAACGCTGGAGGGGGGACGTGTGGTGCTGATTTTTAGCAAAGTTTTATCTATTCCTTATTTTGAAACCATTACTTATCTGTAATGAAGTACATAGAAATTTATGAAATCTAAAAAATATTAACTTGTCAGCACCACTGAACCCTCAGTCATAAGATCATGCAAATGAAGCTTGGTAAGTTACACAATATGCCTTTGCTTTAAAGTATTATAACTGTAAACAAGTCTGCCTACTTTAGATAGTGATTACTTTTTAGAAGTTCTACTTCCTTGTTCCTAATGTTTAAAACATTCTCAGAAAGTGTTATCTAAAGTGACCCACAATCAAACGAGATTTCCATATCTTCAAAACTTAGTAATTTTTAAATACAAATTTTGGAAGTCCTTATTTTATCAGTAACCATATACACTTACATGTTGTTCTAGCTCCAAGCCTAGCTTTAAGCCTAGTTTAAGCCATTTTTATGTTCTTCATTCTTTTCTTTGTTGTTCTCTTTTTTATACATATTGTTAGTAATAATGGCCTGCTGCATCACACCAATGATCATTCTTGCTGTTAACAAAGGTGTGATGCAGAGGTTTCTTAAATTGTTGCATCTTAGACTTAAGTCAGAAGTTTTTCTTCTCTCTTAGAGAGAAGAACTAATTAAACCTCTCTCTCTTCTACTTCTCTCTTTCTTTTTTACTCTCTAAGCCTAACCCTAACTCCCTAGGCCTCTAGGCCTAGTTAGCTTACCAGGCCCGGCACGCAGCTACTCTTTTAGAGAGTAGCATTGGGCACGCAACTGACCATTGAACTATACGGTCAGGTCGCATGACCAGTTGACTGGCCTCCCAAGGAACTAACTGCCTAGATCTTTCACGGCCATAAGTCCCTTCTCTTCTCCCTCCTCTTCTCCTGCGCGTTAACTAACGGTGAGTCCCGTTAACACATGTGTATACAGGGTGAGTATAAAGTCTCGGGTCTGCAACACCTGTTTAAATTTAGAAACAATTTAACTTAATTTAGCAATTAAATTTGCTTCTTTACAAAAAAGAATAGAATAAGCATTTCTGAATGCACCACATTCAGAAATGCTTATTCTATTCTTTTTTGTTTATTCTACTTTTCTAATGATTAGAAAAGTATACAAAAATAAGAATTTCCTGACTAATCAATTAATAACACCTGAAACTAACAAGAGACATCACGTACAATGAAGCTTGGTGAGTAAAAAATAAACTTGTACTCCAATATACCTTAAGAGTAACTTGCTTAAAAATAAATCTGTCTAATCTGTCTGTCTGTTTTTGTCTATCTAGTAATTGTTTTCAGTCCATCTCTTCCTTCAAACACCTGTATTTTTAATCGATTAGATAAATTTAAGGCATGGTCATATGACTAGCCAGTTTATTCTCCTGGTGCGCTAATATAGTAGACACCGGTAATTGTGATCATGGTTAATGTAATCAATCGGTTAATGTGATCACTTTTACAAAGTACAGACCGGACTGTACTTTTTCATTGAAAAATTATCGGTTATTGTAATCATTTTTTCGGTAATTGCGATCATTTTTCATCCAAATTTGACTTTCAGCAGCAAATTTGGTCGAATTAAATCCTAATCTTGTATACTTTGGCAACAGAAAAGTGTAATAACACTCGAAAAATATATTTTTCTTTATATTTAAGGTCTATAAAGAGTAATAAAATTTTTTAAAGTTATTAAAAGTAATGCAACAGACTATTGATAGTGTAGAAATTTCATATTTGATTTGATCAGAAATGATTCAAAATCAATTGTTCTTTATAATAAGAGATTAAAATTTACCAAACACCTTTTAGTTTTGAATTTTTAACATACTAATAGAAAACAATGGTAAAAACTGAATTTTTTGTCTTGTTGGCTATTGTGATCACTTTGGAGAGGTTCCAAAGTGATCACAATAAGCGGCATCCACTGTAGTAATTTTCTTATTTAGTTATCTTGCTACTCTTCATAACCTCCAACATCAATCAGGGTTACGGTATTAAATGCCCATCAAATTTCATCCACCTCCATAACGGCTGCTACCATTTCTCATCAAACCAAAGCAAATTCGATGACGCGGCGCTTCAGTGTCGACTAATGAATTCTTCACTTGTCAGCATAGAAACTATAGAAGAAAACTATATAATAAAAGGCCACCTAACTCAATTGAACAGTACATACATCCTCTATATACATGTTAAAATACTCTTATTCTTAATTGCACTTTATTTTAAAGCAAAATCTCAAGCGCTTTACTGGACATCAGGTTCAGATGCATTTCATGAAGGAAGATTTGTCTGGACGTCTACATGGCAAGGATTTGGTTACACTGAGTGGTGTATTAACCAACCAGGCAACAAAAATGAAGTTGAAACTGAAAATTGTGTGCACATTTGGTATCGTAAAGATGATCTTAACTGGTGTTGGAATGACATGTCATGCCACTATGATAGTTATAGAAACATTCCAATATATTATATATGTGAAAGGAGTTTCTTGTAATTACTATTATTTAATATTTTAATAGTTGTGCAATAATAAATCTATAGTATTTCCAAGACTTGTCTTTTCTTCTCATAAAACCATCTTCAAAATAAATTATGAAATAGCCCGGTCAAGGGCATAAGTCCCGCCAAGCCCTCCTTCCCTGCGTCTCAATTAACTGGCGTTTGGTCGCGACATCTCGGTGCGGTGACCAGGATACGTTGAGCCACGAGCGTAGTCACAAAGAGACGGATTGTGGCGGCAAGAGCCATCGTTCGTCGTCGTGTTACGGAACTGCGTAACCGGTTTATGCCTATGTTTGAAGAGCCTGATGTGGATGAGAGACTCCTAGAGGAAATGGCTCAGTTTATGGCTGACCTGCGATCCCGAAGTCGCTTTTCCATGATAGGAGTCAGACCGTACAACTCCAACTTCGGCAACGATATCTTGTTTTCTATTTGCCATTGCAAATTTCTACTATAGCATTGTATAATACAATGATATTCCTCTGCTTATAAAAAAAATTCGACCAAATTCATGAGTGTCTTATTCATGTGGTATCCTTGTTAGACAAATTAACTCACATTTAATTTTATTATTTAGTTATTTTACTACTTCTCGCAACCTACAACATCGGTCACAGCCAGGGTTGTGAAGATAAATGCCCACCCAATTTCATCCACCTCCACAAAGGCTGCTACCACTTTTCCTCAAACCAAAGCAAATTCGATGACGCAGCGCTTCAGTGTCGACTAATGAATTCTTCGCTTGTCAGCATAGAAACTAAAGAAGAAAATTTGATAATAAAAGACCACCTAACGCAATCAAATAGTATTCATCTTTTATAAACATTAAAATACTCTTTTACTTAACTATTTTAGAGCAAAATCCCAAGCTCTTTACTGGATATCAGGTTCAGATGCAATTCATGAAGGAAGATTTGTCTGGATGTCCACTTGGCAAAAATTTGATTACACTGGTTGGTGTATGGGCCAACCAAACAACAGAAATGAAAAAGATACTGAGAATTGTGTTCACTTTTGGTATATTCAAAATACACCTATTAACTGGTGTTGGAATGATATGACATGCCACTATGACAACTATAGAAATATTCCAATATATTACATATGTGAAAGAAGTTTCTTGTAAATTTTATTAATTCTGTAATTTGCAAGATTTAATAATTTTCAATGATAAATCAATGAATAAAAACAAGCTAAGTAAAGTAAACTGAACTATTTGCAATCATCTGCTGAGTCAAAGCCACAAGTAATGTTTCAGAAATTTCCTTATTGGTGAAAATGTGTACTAAGAATTACAATAGTTGATTTTCTGCAGACCATTGCTGTTCCCAAGCTAAATCTATAATATTTCCAATAATATTTTCTAATTTTCAATTTTTTGGAAGATTTTTTCTATGAGCATATTTTTTGATTTTATACCATTTTTGATTTTATAGCACATTTTGCAGATTTTAAGGGTATAAAAAATGCATATTTTGACATTTTTAAGTGCATGAACTACCCCTACATAAACCCTACTGCTATTTATTGGCAACAACTGGACTAAAGCTATCTAGATAGCAGTCCTTTGGTTGCAACACCTGTTTAAATTTAGAAACAATTTAACTTAATTTAGCAATTTAATTTGCTTCTTTACAAAAAAAATAGGGTAAGCATTTCTGAATGCACCACATTCAGAAATGCTTATTCTATTTTTTTTTGCTTATTCTACTTTTCCAATGATTAGAAAAGTATATAAAAATAAGAATTTCCTACTAATAAATTAATAACACCTGAAACTAACAAGAGACATCACATACAATGAAGCTTGGTGAGTAAAAAAATAAACTTGTACTCCCAATATACCTTAGAGTAACTTGCTTAAAAATAAATCTGTCTAATTAATTAAAAGTATGGGCTATTGGAGTCATCTATTAATTGTTTTCAGTCCATCTCTTCCTTCAAACACCTGTATTTTTAATCGATTAGATAAATTTAAGGCATGGTCACGTGACTAGCCAGTTCCAAGACTGTTTTTTTTTCTCATAACACCATCTCCAAAACAAATTATGAAATAGCCCGGTCAAGGGCATAAGTCCTGCCAAGCCCTCCTTCGCTGCGTCTCAATTAACTGGCGTTTGGTCGCAACATCTTTGTGCCGTGACCAGGATACGTTGAGCCATGAGCGTAGTCACAAAGAGACGGATTGTGGCGGCAAGAGCCATAGCTCGTCGTCGTGTTACGGAACTGCGTAACCGGTTTTTTGCCTATGTCCGAAGAGCCTGATGTGGATGAGAGACTCCTAGAGGAAATGGCTCAGTTTATGGCTGACCTGCGATCCGAGTTGGAAGATCGCTTGTAAAACCACAATTTACAAAATTTACAAAAGCTATTTAAAGTGTGGTTTTAATACCGTAAATGTAACGCATAGTTGTTTTTTACAACAAATTTAATTGTTTTACAATTTGTAAATCTGTTTTTCTTCCAGTGCTACTAACTTAAATTTACATCATTGCCTTGCAAATGATAATATTTGAGGTAAACATGTTTTATTTAGTTGCAGTTGCATTGCTCTTCGCAATCTCCAATATCTGTCATGGATTGGAATGCGGCATTGAATGTCCACCCAATTTCATCAATCTTCACAAAGGTTGTTACCACTTCTCCACAAACCAAAGCGACTTTTTCAACGCTACGGTTCAATGTCGACAAATGAATTCGTCGCTTGTCAGCATAGAAACAATAGAAGAAAACTTTGCAATCAAACTTCATCTAAAAAACATGGAAGGTATTTGATTTGCAACTAACTTATGAAAAACACAATTAAATTTATATTTTTACTTTAAAAGCAAAAACAGAAATGTATTGGACATCAGGCACAGATATATTTCACGAAGGAAGATACAACTGGTTGAGTTCCTTACAAAAATTTACCTACACTGACTGGTGTGAAGATCAACCTGACAATGATAATGAAGAGGAGCATTGCATACACATTGTCTATCACGTTCAAGAAGACCGTTGGTGTTGGAATGATTTACCATGTAATATTGACATTTACTATGGCAGGCCTTTGCATTACATTTGCGAACGAAACACAGAGAAATTGTATTTGTTATGATAACTTCATAAGTTTTACAGCACAATAAAGACATAAATGTTACAAAACAGGAGAAAAGATGTAACTTTTTAATTCAAAATCTAAGTTTGTAGTTTAGAATTTTTTTTTTATGAGGTAAATTTTTTCCTAAAAATTGTCAATGGAGACATTTTTTAGTATTATTTAGTGTTGTAGTTTCATAGTGAATTTAAAAATTTTCTCTCAGTATTCATAGTGAATTAAAAAATTTTCTCTCAGAAAATTCCATCTGGCTATTTTTTCATAACAACAAACGTTAGTTAAATTTAAAATTCTGTTGAAATTAAAATATTTATAGAATTTTAAATTTTAACAAACTGACTAAACTTTTGTTGAACTTCGGGCACTTACTTTAGATTGTCCTTCTTGCTTTCTTTCTTCTTGATTTCTTTGCAGTTAATTTCAATACACAAACCAATGTGAAATTGATAA